>JAPXFY010000017.1:74714356-74724356 GCA_030674185.1 Monoplex corrugatus
TCATCTGTTATTCATTTACACGAAGTTGGAGAGTTTTTTGTTTTACTTTGTTTGGTTTTGTTTCTAATTGGTTTGGTTTAGCTTCTTGTTGTTGTTTCTTTTGGTTTAGGTTCATTGTCATTGTTGTTGTTGTCGTTGTTGTTGTCGTTGTTGTTGTTTGCTGTGCTTTTGCTGTTGTATTTTTCCCCTATGAAATGCGGGGCTGCTTTCCGTGGGGATACCACTTCGCCATAGTATTGCGCCACCCATTTTGTTTTCCTTTGCATTACTTATGTTTTGGGTAGTCGTGGTCCCAGTCTTCCTAACGAGCCCATAGAGCGCTCAACTCTGAGTGGGAGCTGAGCAGTGCCGAAAACAATCCTACAATGATTTTTTGAAACTGAGAGGAAAATAGGCTGTGTCTGGAGCATCATGGCTGACCGCTTCTGTGATCGTACGCTCACCCTCTGTGGTTGTGGCAAAGCAACGAAGGGATCTTCCAACTGGTAAGTGTCGAGACTAGTTTTCAGTTTCAGTTTCAGTTTCTCAAGATGACGTCTCCGCGCTCGGAACGAATTCCATATGCACTAACGTCACAGGTGCCACGTGTGTGGTGACCGTGGCACAAGCCTTAAGCCTGCACATAAACCCATGAGCTGGCCAGGTCCTGAGGCCCTACCTAGACTACGTTTTACCTATACTGGTATTATATCAGCCTACCTCTGGAATTATCTAGGTTACATGTAAATGACTTGGGTCTGTGAATATCTTACCTTCAAAAAGGATTATATATATATATAAAGTAAATAAATAAATAAACAAAGGTCTGAATCACAACACAACTAGCTATTCTGTATAAACTCGTCTCACATGACAGACACCCTCCACCCCACCCAGTCAATGCCCAAATGCTCAGCTGTCTATTAACTAGGTGAAGACAATATTTTCTCGAGACTATAGTAAGAGCTGGCAGCTATGAGAGCTGGCGGCTGGGCAAGCTGGCAGATAGAGAGATGGAGGCCCAGAGTAAGTCAAACCAGGGGTCTTTCATTTTCTCTTGGCCGGGTGGCTGGGTCTGGACATGGCTGGTGCGTGTTGTATGGCTATGTCCTGGGGTTTGTCATCCACCCTTACCCCCACCTCGCCATTTGGCTTGTAAACGAGGTAACTGTTGACTGGGTCCGAATGTGTCATGCAGCGCATGAAAATTGCTCCCCCCCCCCCCCCCCCCCCCTTTTTTTTTTTTTTTTTTTTTTTCCTCGGTGAAATGGCTACCGTGTGATGTCGAGAACTGGGAGGTGTTTGTCCGGTCAGCGGTGAGGTGTTGTTGCGCTGGTTCCCATCCAATACCCTTCGGTGTTTCTTGTTTTTGTTTGTTTGTTTGTTTGTTTGTTTGTTTCAAATTTTGGGATTGATGCAGGCTCAAACACACGACCTCTATGTCTTAACCGTTTCGCCACGTTTGCTGGGTTTTTTTCCTGTAGTTTTTCTTCTTGGAAAGTTACAGAACTTCCTAGTTGCAACCAGACGAAGACGACCATGAGTAATAGGGAAGGAGTGGTGACGTCATGTTGCCAGGCGACTCGAAAGATTGTGGCCTGTAGGCAGCCCGTTTCCTACAAGCTAGCACGCTCAAACGCGAGGAGCGAGATCGCGAAAGGCGAGGCCGAGAAAAAAAAGTGTGCAGTGTAACGAACCTTTGTCCATACCCCTCTGCATAGAATTCCAAAACAAGTGCGATCGCCTGCGTTCAAGCAAACAGAAACCAGAAAACAACAACAACAACAACAAAACACGAAAATAGAATCAGAACGCGTATTATAATAATAATAATAATAATTACAATATTTATATAGCGCAAAATCTTGATAAAATCAAATCTAAGCGCTGAAGCAGACACACACGCAGGCACGCACGCTCGCACACACACGCACGCACACATACAGACACACACACACACACACACACACACACACACACACACACACACACACACACACACCCACACACACGCATGGCTATAAATGGGGAGAAAGAATAAAAGCAATAAAAGCAAGAATAAAAGCAATGGAAAATTATAGAGAGCATAGCATACAATTATATATTATAACCATGTGATTCCCTCCGAGCGGAGACAGGCTGCAGAGGGGAGGGTTGAGTGAGGTTAGGATTTTATGCAGGAGAGAAAAGGTGAGTTTTGAGAGCGGACTTGAAGGAGACAAAAGTAGGTTGCTGACGGACTGAGAGAGGAAGTTTGTTCCAGGAGAGTGGACCAGAAACAGAGAAGGCTCGTGGACCATAGGTATTGAGCTTAGTGCGTGGAAAGCGAAGAGTCAGAGGATCAGAGGCAGAGCGGAGGGTACGTGAGGGAACATAGATCTCAAGTAGGCTTGACAGGTAATCGGGGGCTGCGTTATTGAGGCTTTTGTAGCACATGGTGTCTAGTTTGTACTGTATGCGCTTTGATACAGGGAGCCAGTGAAGTTGTGCCAGGAGAGGAGATATGTGGTCAGCTTTTTTCTTTTTGAGTACAAGGCGTGCAGCATTGTTTTGAATGCGCTGTAGGATGTGAATGGTGGAGGCAGGAAGACCAGACAGGAGTGAATTGCAATAGTCAATGCGAGACATTATGAAGGAGAGAACGAGTTTTGCAGTTGTTTCGACAGAGAGATACTTCCTGATCAGCTTTATACGATGGAGATGATAGTAGCAGGATCTGGCAGTTTGAGAAACAAAGTTGTTCATGGAGAGGGTAGAGTCAATGCAGACACCAAGGTTTTTAGCTGAATCAGAAATTGGGACTGATGTGTTACATAATGGGAGAGAAAGAGGAGGCAGCTGGGAAAGTTTCTGACGGGTGCCAATGAGGATAGCTTCTGTTTTGTCGTCATTAAGCTGAAGTCTATTTAAATTAATACAACCAGACAAGACAGGCGCAAATTTTTGGCCAACTGTTCTCCACATTTTTATGTTTGGTGTGATCGATTGTGATCTTACGTTTACGCTTGGTAAAGACCAGATGGGTGAAAAATTTCGCCTGTCTTGTCTGGTTGTATTAAATACGCGTTCTGATTCTATGTTCGTGTTTTTTCTGGTTCCCATCTACTTAGGTCAAGATGATGTGGGAGAAGTCCGCCAGTTCAAATATTTAGGATTGATCAAATCCAATGATGCAGATTGTTCTACTGACATCAACACCAGAATTGGCATGGCAAAGAAACGGATGATAGATATCACAAATCTCTGGAAATGAGAACAATGAGATGTCTGGTCTGGACCATCTTAACATACGGAGCTGAAGGATGGACCCTCAAAAAGAAAACCACAAACAAAAATGAATTCAACTGAAATGTGGTTCTATAGACGACTCTAAAGGGTGATCCAGAAAGACAAGAGAAGTGACAAGAGCATACTCGACGAGCTGAAAACCCGAAGAAAACTCGTACAGGTCATCCTTAAAAAGAAGCTGACCTTCTTTGGACATGTGTGCAGAAACAAATAATGCACTTTCTCAAAAGATGTCATTCAGAGAAAAGTCGAGGGCCAAAGAGGAAGGGGAAGACCACGAACACATTACCTAGGAAACATCAAGGAGTGGACAGGTCGTAACAGTCCAGAGATTTTCAACCTGGTTGAGGAAAGACAGATGTGGAGGACAGAGACCCGGAGAGCAGTGCAGTCAGCCAACATTCTAAGGAGTGATGCTGTAAACTGACTGAGGACAGACAGATGTGGAGGACAGAGACCCGAAGACTTCAGACTTCAGACTTCAGACTTCAGACTTCAGATAGTTTATTCATATTAGGCCTTGGCCCCTTATGAAGGGGTATGTGAACAATACAATACCTTCTAAATAATGCACAAAAAGGTTTGAATTATACATATCAATAACTCATCTTATGACACAGCATTTTCTCTAAATGTCATAGCTTTATATAAGAACACAGAAAATTTGCGGACAACTTCTATATTTGTTGATGACAACAACAAGCACAGTTTAAACAGACAAGGCTGTCTATAATACTTAGGCTGAATAAACTTTTCCCTAAAATCTGTAAGTGCTTTACAACAAAAGACAAAGTGTACTTCGTCTTCTTTAGATTCTTTGCATAATGGACATAATAAATCATTATCATTTAATACTTTATATCTATATCGATGTACAGCCAAATCAGATACACCAAACCTAAATCTTGTTGTAATATACTTCACATGTCGTTCTAAATTTAGCTGCAAATACAGTTTTATTTCAGATACACTACTAAATGTTCTGTATAAATTAAATCTTTCGCTGTTGCTAATATGATAATTCCAGTCCTGCCATCTACAGTCTATCAAGCGTTGACGAAAAATACGAATAAAGCCATTCACACTACCGACTCCCTGATATAACCACACATATCCAAATCCATTCGATACCCAGTTTTTCTTACCATTGGCATCTAGATCATACAGCATTTTATATGCTTTCCATGGTATCCTAAATTTATCCATATGTAATAATCTGAGCCAATATCGGATACAATTAACAGCAGAATTCACATATACAGGGTAACGATTAGTTTCGCCATACACAAAATCATTAGGCGTTCTCCTATCTACTCCCAAAAACTTTTTAAGGGCAAACAAATGAACTGATTCACAATGAACAACAGCTTTCTCTAGCCCCCAAATTTCGGAGCCATATTGCATAATTGGTTGGATATGGGAATCAAAAAGCTTAACAAACAGTTCCAAAGAATTATTATTAAGACTGTACAGTTTCTTCATAATCCATAACAATGCATTTTTAGCTCTACTGGCAAGATCCTTACAAGCAACAACATAACTCAATCGCGTAGTGAAAAAAATTCCCAAATACTTGTAAATATTTACAACAGGCATTACAGCACCATCATACACCCATCGTTCTCTTGCACCTAAATATCCACCTTTTCTAAATACAATAATATTAGTTTTACTCATATTAATTTTTAGCTGAAGCGAAGACGCAGCACGTTGTAAGCTATTCAACTGCGCCTGCAATCCAGCAACTGTTTCTGACAACAGAACAACATCATCAGCCAACAACAGAATGAACAGTTCAAATGCATCTTGAGACAAAATAGCTCCATGTTTTCCATTATTTATTACTTCTAGCGCTAATTCATTTATGAAAAGAGAGAACAATACCGGACTACATGCATCTCCCTGTCTCACTCCAGTTGTGCAGTTGATAAAGTCAATGAATTTAGCTCCACATCTTACCTTTGATTTAACAGTCTTATACATGCTTTTGACACATTTATATAGTTTACCTTTAATACCATTTTTAAGTAAGATTGGCCAAAGTAAATTCCTGTTGATAGAATCAAATGCCTTTTGGAAATCTATAAAAGCTACATAAAGTTTGCGATTGTGTGTAAACTGTTTTTGTACAACAGCATGTAAAGTAAATATATGATCTACTGTTGAATATCCTTTTTTAAACCCTGCTTGGTGATCACCAGTAATACTATTTTCTTTCTACCCATTCCTGTAATCTGTTGTTGATAATCGTACAAAATAGTTTGCTACTTACATCACTAATAGAAATGCCCCTATAATTATTTGGGTTATTAATATCACCTTTTTTAAAAAGAGGTACCATGATTGATTCAGATCAGTTTCGAGGAAACTCACCATAATGAAAAAGTCTGTTGAATAATCTTACAAAAAATTGTATTACCTGATCACTTGATTCTTTAAGGAGCTCACTAATAATACCATCTGGGCCAGTGATTTCCTATTTTTCAGCTTTCTCAATGCAAGTAATACCTCTTCTGTCGAGATTGGCCGATCCATAAATCCACTCTCCTCATCATCAGGTACCTCACCAACACATACATCGTCATGTTCCGTACCATTAACATTCTCTATTTCGAGCAATGCTTTAAAATGTTGGAACCATGTGTCAAGTGCAATATTGCTTTTTGGTTGTTTTCCTTTAAATGAAACTCTGCGAACAGTGTCCCAAATTTCCCTTTGACTTTTTATAGAAGATAAGAGTTTAACCAGCAATGTATCATTAAACTGTTTTTTCTTTTTCTTTAGCAGATTCTTATATTCACGTCTGGCAACTAAATACTCGTGTTGGTCTTCTGGTTTTAATGACCGTTGGCTTCTTTTTAACAGTCTCCTGACGTATCTTTTCTTACCTACACATTCCTGATCAAACCAATCACATGGTGTCTTACTTTTGTTAATATATACACGCTTTTGCATACAACGAGCACATTTCTTAATACATTTATTAAACAAGTCGAGAGCATCATTAACATTCACGTCAATTAAATCTGTAGCAGCACTAAACTGTGTCTGTGATTCTTCCTTACACAGATTTTCATAATAAACATGAGCAGACTCATTTTTCCAAACAATTTTTTCGATCATGTCATTTTCATTCTCTGTGTTAACAGTTACGGGTTTATTTCCTTTTGGGAAGGCAATACACACTGTTACAGGCATATGATTAGATTCAATTCTCTCATCGACACCTAATTCACATGAATTGCAAACAAGAGAAAACAGATCGTTTGAAAAAATAAAATAATCATTGACACTATTACCCAAATCAGAAATATATGTATAGCGACTTGAAGGTCACCTTTACATACACCATTTAAAATACACAGATCTAATGACGTACACATATTCAAAAGTAATTTACCATAGTTATTTAAAAATAAATCCTGAGAGCAGCAGTTAACACTATTTGGCTGACTTCTACATTGCATTTCAAGGATATTGTTTACATGAATATCATGGCGAATGTTAGACGTCCTACTGTTCAAATCCCCACACAAAATAACCCAACAATCATTTTTTAGCAGGAGATCAATGAGATATTCTTCTAGTAACTCAATTCCGTTTGAAACATCAAAATACTCATAAAATGGAGAACCTTCTGGTGGGACATCTGAACAAACATGCAACACATCTTTCTGAACTCCAAACAACTGCTTACTGATAACAAATGCACAGCAATTAACATGTTCATTAACCTCAACTTTTTTGACAAAGGGTAGAAATTCATTTTTTACTAGACAAACAACTCCACCTGATCGTCTCCCTTTTCTAGACAATTTTATGGCAGGTTTACAAAAAAATTTAAATCCATGAAATATGTCAGTCTGAACATGTTCCACAAATGTCTCAACTAGACAAACAAAATCAAACTTACAGACAAAATTAACGAAATCATGATCACAAAATTTTGTCAACAGACCATTTATATTCCATGATAGGAACGAAAATGTATATTTATTTTCTGTGACCGTTGCAATCCCCTCGCGCTCCCCACTGTCAGAGCGCTCACCACCCTGTCCCAACACGATGTGCTCAAAAGCCGCACTGACAGGCGAACTCGCTCCCGGTGCCGCCACCCCTTGGTTCACCCTATCTGTTCCCCCAGGACAAAAACAGCCACTGTCACAGGGCCGGCCGACCCCCTATCCCTTTTCCTCCAAAGTACCATTGTCCCCCAAATACCATTTTTTCCCATCAATAATCAAATGGTCAAAGACCATAGCCGCTTTTTTGCCACTGTCCCTAGCTTTTTTCAGATGTGGAGACAACTTACGTCTGATCTCTCGAACCCGTGCAGAGAAGTCTTCACCAATGAAAACGTTGCTGCCTTTCAGTTTCCTTTTAGATTCAGAATTAAATTTTTTGTCTATAGAAGCAGCAACGAGCAATGATCGGTGAGTCAGGCTTTGTGTTAATACGGTGCACTCTATCGAATTCTATATCTTGTGACAGCTCTAATTGGTCTGTCAGCACATCTTTCAATTTTCCTTCGCACTGATCATTGGTCTCGTTTTGTCCCCTGGCAATTCCGTAAAAAATCAAATTGTTCCTCTTGGATCTTCCCTCGAGATCATCTGTTTTTCTTTCTAATTCTTCTACTCTATTTACCAACTCAGAGTTTATTTCCATTAATTTCTTATTTTCTGACCGCAAAACTCCCACCTTCCCGAAGAGCAGTGCAGTCAGCCAACATCCCAAGGAGTGATGCTGTAGACTGACTGAGAACAGACAGACATCGAGGACAGAGACCCGGAGAGCAGTGCAGTCAGCCAACTTTTCCAAGGATTGATGCTGTAGATTGATGAAACAGGCGCGAGGCGGAAGTACATGTAGATTGTTAGCCAATATACAACACTTATTACACAGAAGACGGGATTGGTCATCATATACAAAGGATTCTTGCACGGCCGCCATCTTACCTCACCAGCAAGATCCGCACAATGCTACCTAGCATTACCTAGGGAACACCTAGCCAGGTTGCCACTAAATGGAACAAAAGAATACTCCTACTTAGTGTACCTCGCGAAAACCTCGCCTACATAATCTGAAAGAACAACGATCTTCGCCAACATTATCATGTGAAACTCGGGTTGCTCCCCGTTGATAGCACGTCGCCACAGTGCAGCGCCACCCATTTTTTAACCAAGACTTCAGAAAGGTGAGCAGACTAATTGTCCTACAAGGGGAAGGACCTGGGAAATCAACTCAACAATATCTCTCCAGTCTCTTATGCCAGTTTAGCCGGGCAAATGCCCAGCTCTTCACGATTTTCAACTGCCCGTGGGATCTTAAGCATGCGCAGGCCATAAGGCACACATGTCCGACTCGTTTTTCGTCCCCTCCCTAATAACTAGACATTCAGTTTGATTTTCTGATCAAGCTGAGGAGAAAAGTGGAGTGCGGAGTCTCGATTTTGATAGTTTGCTGTTGATGACTGTTGCATAACTAGGAAACGCGTATGGTTAAGTCAAACAAATCACGTAATTAGCCACACGTGGTAGACGTTAACCCTTTGACTACCGCACCCCATCTACCAACTGCAAAAACTTAACCCTTTGATTCCCTCACCCTATCCACCAGCTTCCTGCAGGAAGCTGGTGGATAGGGTAAGGGAGTCAAAGGGTTAAGTTTTTGCTCTTCCAGCATGGTTGACAAAGAAGGATGCTGTTGGACAGGCTGCAGGAGTCAAAGGGTTAACGGCTGGACCAGTGCTTGCCTGAGATAATCGGAGTTTGAAAAGAGTGGCAGAATAGTTCAGACGTTCGCAACTAAACTCAAGGATCCAGGGTTCACTCCCCGTAAAGGCCTCGACTTTTCTCTTCAATTTGACTGGAAAATCGAACTGAACGGCTAGTCCTTTGGAAGGGGACGAAAAACGAGTCGGAACCGTGTGCCTTCTGGCTGTGCACGCTAAAGATCAAACGGCAGTTGAAAATCGTAAAGAGCAGGGCATTGCCCAGCTGCCTTGGTATAAAACATTGGAAAGATAGGTTCATTTCCCAGGTCCCACCCCTTGAAGACCAATTACCCTTCTTGAATATGAATATGAATTTGAATCGAAGAAGAGGGAATGGGCGCCACCCTTGTGGTGCAGGCCCTGGGAAAAGTTGAAGTCTCTGCCACCTCACTCCCTTACGACGCCAGGATTATGGAACTATCTAGGTAGGACCTCATGGCCTGGCCAGCTCATGGGTTTATGTGCAGGCTTAAGACGTGTGCTGTGATCATTCTGGATTTCTCCATCAAATGGCACCTGTGACGTTAGTGCATATGGAATTCATTCCGAGTGCAGAGACGTCATCTTGAGAAACTGAAATAGAAAAAAAAAATGTTCGAAATCTGTGTAACCCCCACCCCCACCCCGCATCTGTGTAACCCCCACCCCCACCCCGCTATCTCCCTTATGCCAGTCGAGGCTCGCTGTCATTGCCTGTTGCATAACTAGAAAAGTGGCGATGAAATGAAATCGACATGTTTGTTGCTGTTCTTGAGTACAGTCAAGAGGATATGCGCGCTACCATCACGAAAAGACGATGAGAGATGGATTGGATACATCAGTCGAAGAGAGCAGGATAGCATCGCCCTGACTGCCCTTCACTGGACAGCGGAAGAAAAACGCAAGAGAGGAAGGGAGAAAAAACACCAACGATCAACAGAAGTAGATCCTTCAGGTCCTGTAACACACTTGGAATAT
>JAPXFY010000017.1:74729356-74746856 GCA_030674185.1 Monoplex corrugatus
AGAGAGACAGACAGACAGACAGACAGACAGAGATAGACACATAAGTCCATTAACAACTAGCAACTAACAATTGCAGGAAACATGAGGACAAAGTACGAGAACTCGGAAGAGACAAGAGGAAATAACTCTTGAACAACTCTTGGTAAACTGATAACGGGCCATTATATGACATTGGCGAAAACGGAAGAAGGAATAGCGTCTGTTTGCGTTGCTGTCAAATATAATGCGAGTTACTGTATATCTAAATGTTTGGGAGTCTGGCAAAATCTGGATACAGCTCATTGTGGGGGTTTCTTTTTTGTTTGTTTGTTTGGTTGTTTGTTTTGTTGTTTTGTTTTTGTTTTTTGTTTGTTTGGTTGGGGGGGGGGGGGGGTTTCGTGGATTTTTTCCGTTTCTTTTTTGTTTTGGTTTGGTTTTTTGCTCCAACTGACACCTAGCCAGAGTATAACGTACTCTATATTCACTGACAGAAGAGTGGCAGAACTTTAAGAAACTTTTTAAAATTTTTGTTTGTATGTAAATTGTGATGTATGATATGCGAATAGTTTATAATTTGTGTGGTAGGCCTAATTTTGATTGTCAAGGTGTTAATGCTGTAATACTGAAGTTATAATGTTTTTCCTGTATATGAATTAGAATTTTTCTGTTTTTATCTTCATTCAAAATATTGATTATACTTTTATGTACAACTATTGCATACACAAACACACACACGCGTGCAAACATAGCACACGCACACACTCACACACAAACACACACACACACACACACACACACACAACACACACACACACACATTCTTACATACACACACGCTCACAGCAACGCACACGCACGCACACACACACACACACACACACACACACACACACACACACACACACACACACGTACGCAAGCACACACACCCAGCAATATATAAACACAGTATGCCTCTTTATTCATATGAAAAATCTGTTAATCTTTCTTAATTACATAAGTCAGTGTTTAAATTTTAATATTTTGTGGTTTCTTATGTGTCTTCTTACTTGTATAGCTTTAATGTTAGTTGTTATCTTATTGTGTATGTAATTGTGAACATTTTTTTTTTATCATCTTTTGCCTTTCTTGCGAAATGTAAAGCGCTGGTGAGCATGTTTTTATATGGAATATGCGCTATACAAATAAACATTATTATTATTATTGTTAATGGTTCAGACGTTCGCCTGCCAATAACTAAACTCGAGATTCCAGGGTTCCCTCCCAATATAGGCCTTGGCTCTTCTCCTCGGTTTGACAGGAAAATCGAACTGAACGTCTAGTCCTTCGGAAGGGGACGAAAAACGAGTCGGACCCGTGTGCCTTCTGACTGTGCACGCTAAAGATCCCGCGGCAGTTGAAAATTGTGAAGAGCAGGGCATTGCCCAGCTGCCTTGGTATAAAACATTGGAGAGATAGGTTGATTTCCCAGGTCCCGCCCCTTGAAGACCAATTAGCCTTCCCCTTCTGGAGTCTTGGTTTTAAAAAAAAAGTGAATATGAATATGAATTTCAATCGAGGGAGAGGGGATGGGCGCCGCCCTCGTGATGCTGGCCCCGACAAAAGTTGAGGTCTCGGCCACCTCAGTCCCTTACGACCCCAGGGCTATGGACCCATCTAGGTAGGACCTCAGGATCTGACCACCTCATTGGTTTATGTGCAGCCTTAATAAGGCTTGTGCCATGATCATTCTGGATCTTCTTCATCACATGGCACATGTGACGTTAGTGCGTATGAAATTCATTCCAAGCGCGGAGACGTCATCTTGAGAAACTGAAACTGAAACTGAAATAAAGTGTGGCGAACTGGGATCAGCCTACAAAGCCCATAGTTAAAAGCTTACAAAATATTCATCACCAACGCGCAGGCTAGTTGGTCGGTCCATGGACTCAAGATCTTATATCTTGAGTTTAATCCCAGCCCGCAACATTAAAAAAAAAAACTGGCCTATTCACTGCCCATCTTAGTGTTTCCATCATTTTGGTGGTGTCAGCTTAGTATTTGTTATGTCCCTTCTCCCCTTTCCCCGTTTCAAGACCTTGCCAGCGCATAGGGTTTTGCTCAGGCCCAGGACATCTGTCAGATGATTGCTAGCGGATTTGGATGGAGCGCATATGGAGCTGTCCGAGCGAGGTGAATCCGCTTCGAAATAACTCCAATAACTCCAATATGAATTCACTGAGAAGACTGGTACTACGCAGTCGAATCTCTTCCACTTCAAGGAAGCGTCATTGAGGGTGTTGCTCAAATCTTTAGACCAACCCTGTATCTCTCGGGTCTCGTTGACGCTAGGATATTTTTTATTATTATGATAGTAATCGTAGAGGGCAGCCCTGACACCCAGTCTCAATCCTAGATGGAACTCCACAGCATCATGATTATTATCCCCCATCGTCATCATAGCATTGCGAACAATTGTCAAAGGCAAGCTGAAGAGCGGCCATCGCCGAGGTCGACAGAGAAAGAGCTGTGATGGCAAATATCAAAGACTTGACCAGTTCAGTTCAGTAAGTTTTAAAGTCCTACCACTCTCAGAGTATACGAGGACTAGCGAAAAAATTGTTCAAAGAAGCCTTAAAAAGATTTAGTGCATTGTGAGATACCGATGCTTTTTTCGGTTCTCCTGATCCATCAGATGGATGGATGCCTGGCGACTTGACCAACCTCAGTGTGGTGAACTGTTTGTTGTTGTGAATTCAATATTGTAAGGTGGTCTTTGTCGATTGTGTGCGTATGCCTGGTGTGTGAGTGTGCTTTGATTTGAATTGTCAAGATTTGGCGCCACATAAATACTGTAATTATTTATCATTATTATCATTATTATTATTATTATTATCATTATTGTTATTATCATTATTGTTGTTATTATTATCATTATCATTATCATTGCTGCACCACTGAGACACAAATGGAGGATCTCTGTCTGATGCTACGTCTCTTAACGCCCTAACGGTATACTCAGCCCTGTCGTATGGAATCAGGTATTTTCCATTCCACACGTCCCGACCAACAACTCCTCCCCAGAGGCACTTAGCACTGGCAACCAGCGCATAGCCATACATTCCGCTTCATATTTTATATACAGTCCTTTCGTTTCACAAACTTGTTCATATAGCATGAATATTAAAAAGATATTTTCTTCAGTGCACATTAGATCGAAATAGGACTGTCTACCGAAATAATGAAATGGCTTTGAATAATTTGTTGGGAGTACCTAAAAAAAAAAAAATAAAAAAAAAAAAAAAAAGTATCACCGTTGCCTGTAAAAGCAGACGAAACCAAAAGTAGGTCGAGATAGGAGCCAAATTGTATTAAATACGTGCATTTGTAACTTAATCATGACCTTTTGATTTTCATTGTGTGTAATCTTTTGAAGCAATATGCAATGATAAAGGCAAACCGACACTGGAGAGAGAGAGAGAGAGAGAGAGAGAGAGAGAGAGAGAGAGAGAGAGAGAGAGAGAGAGAGAGAGAGAGAGAGAGAGAGAATGCTTTGATATTGATTTCTATGCAAAAAGAAAACAAAAAGGATTTATCTAAAAAAAAAAAATCGACTGCTTTATTCCCTATCCAGCTATCAATAGGTATCCATAATCGCGGCAATGTTTATGAAACCTATTCTAAAAATAGCAGTCATGTGACGGAAGCACATGAGCGGCAACAATGGCTGCGCAAAGATCAGCAATCGGAGTGGTAGTGGTTGGAGTCGGAATTGCAGGTCGTGTACGCATTAGAGATCTGCAAGAATGCTCATGCGGCCTGGATCTTAAAGGATTTGTGTCCAGGTAAGATCAGACGTTTGGTTTTAGTAGCAAAATTCAACGCAAAACGGTAAAACTTTGGGTAAAGTAAAAGTTGTTCAGGGTGCCCCGATCTTGTGTGAGTAGTTTCATTTTCGATTTTTTCGAGATGGCGTCTCCTCGTTCAGAGTTTCTTTACGCACTGACTCCACAGATGCCGGTACGCATAGCATAGTTATTTGCCATATCCACAAGACAGGTACTGCAGTAGATCCTGTCACATTGTGGTGTCCCAGGAAATGAAGAGGCGGACAAAAGGGCGAAACTGGGAGCATAGCAGAGCATGAACAGAAAGACAACAGTATCACCCGCACAGAAATGAAAACCATCATTATGTCGTCATTATCCCAGTTACACGACAGTTATCCTCCATCTGTGGACTGGGCACAGCAGACTGAACCACCACACGACTGGCTCTATATAGTCAGCTCAGCTTTAACCCTTTGACTCCCGCGCCCTATCCACCAGCAGCAACACTTAACCCATTGACTTCCTCACCCTATCCACCAACTTCTTGCAGGAAGCTGGTGGATGGGGTGAGGAATTCAAAGGGTTAAGTTTTTGATTTGATATCTCTGGTGACGATACAGAATGCTAGTGGGTAGGGTGAGGGAGTCAAAGGGTTAAACAAAAATAACAATAACAATGGTGAGGATATTTAGATCTTCCAGGTCAATGTGTGTGCTGATCTGTTAGTGCCTAAACCTTGTTCATGTGTAGATGCATTCAGAATATCAAATATGCATGTTAAACTTAAAGATCCTGTAAGTTATGTCAGTGTCTGGGGGCTTATGAAAGCAGGAAAACACCCAGTATGCATACCCACCAAGAACAGAGTATGCAAACTATGCAGTAACATACTGCTTGTGTGGTGTGGGCAAAACTGTGTGTGTCCGTGCATTCGAAAAATAAGTCAAAGTTGGCCTGTGAGAACAGAGCCTGTAGTGTTACTCAATAAATCATTTGGTCCTACGGAGGTTGTAGCTTGTGTCTGGTGGTGGCGATTTGTGTATGTGATTATGTCTATGTATGTGTGTGTGTGTTTGTGTGATGTGTGTGTGTGTGTTTGTGTGTGTGTGTATGTATTGTGTGTGTGTTGTGAGTGTGTTGTGTGTGTGTGTGTGTGTGTGTGTGTGTGTGATGAGCGTACGCGTGCATGTGTGTGTGTGTGTGTGCATGCGTGCGTGCGTGCGTGTGTGTGTGTGCGTGCGTGCGTGCGTGTGTGTGTTTATGAATGGGCCTTTCTTTCCTCATGGATTTCACTATATTTTTCTTGGTATAGATAGATCTGTTTTTGTTTGCAGTTGGGTTTTCCAGCTATTTATTTAACTCTTTGACTCCCGCACCATGCCCATCAGCATTCTGCATTGCCAACCATGCTTGCAAAGCAAAAACTTAACCCTTTGATTCTGTCACCCTATCCATAAGGTTCCTGCAGGAAGCTGGAGGATAGGGTGAGGGAGTGAAAGTGTTAAGTTTTTGCAGTTGGTGGATGGGTGTGGGAGTCAAAGGGTTAACTGTTATTGACTTAAGTACATTTGAAGAACAAGGTCTCACAGTGTAAAATCGTATCACAGTTCCGTAGTTTCGATGGGTTCCATCTTCGTAGCGTCTAATGTGTCTGGTGATCTCTATTCAAACTGATCTATTCACTAGTTTTTACGTAGATGTGTGTGCATGTAAAATAGTTGTCAAGCAGTATACCAACTTAGTTCATGTTAAAAGTGATTGAAAGAATAATGAAAAAAAAAACACTCTCAAAAGCACTATTATCTTTATTACAGGACAGATTATTATGGAGGGCCATGATCACCAGCGCCATGTTGCAGGGCACATGATGATTATGACAAGACTGATCATAGAGGGACATGTTCTACCACAGGTGCTCTATTGGCCATGGGTTCAGCATCTGCTGGTCCTTGTTTTGTTGTGTAACTTTGCTGTGTGTTCAGTAATAAAATGGGTGCCACTCTTCCGTCGGAAATCCGTTTTCTCGGCAAGGCCCCAGACGGAAATTCCGTTTTTTCATTTTCGTTATTCCAACAAAAAAATGTTTGGGGGAAAAAACCAGTTGAATCGGCGGTATTATGACCGAAGCAGCACTGTAGCAGATGACCGGAAATGAGGAAGCGCTCTCTATCGTTGAAGACAACACAGATCCAGCGATCTTTGTTAGGCTACACACATCACTTCTGTCGCGCCATTGTGCTGCTAGTGCCTTCAAGCGAACAAGTTTTTCATTTAGCCTGATTTTCCGATTTTTCAGATTTTCAAAGTGTCACCCTTGACAACATTCACAAGTATGATTCAAAGTGACCACCAGTGTTTCAAGCAAATAAGAACCAGAGCAGGATAAAACTACAATCAGAACACACATTTGATTATATAACATAACAACAAAAAAACAATCCAGAACAAGTGTGACCACCAACACTCAAGCAAACAGAAACCAGAACAACTATGAAAATAGAATCAGAACACATATTTAACCCTTTGACTACCGCACCCTGTCCACCAGCATCCTGCATTGTCAACCATGCTAGCAAAGCAAAAACTCTGCAGGAAGCTGGTGGATAGGGTGAGGGAATCAAAGGGTTAAGTTTTTGCAGTTGGTGGGTAGGGTGCAGGAGTCAAAGGGTTAATACAACCAGACAAGACAGGTGCAAATTTTTGGCCAACTGGCCTTTGTCAAGCGTTAACGTAATATCACAACAAAACAAACAACAAATACAAAAATTATGGGAAAGAAACAAAATCCTCTGCAGCTTTGTCCAGTGGGAGAAAAGGGTTGAAGAAAAGACGAGACAAGGCAAGACAGGTGCACATTATTTGCCATCTGGCTGAAACACATATATATGCGCTTGTCTTGTCTTGTTTTGTCTTGTTATGTCAAATATGCGTTCTGATTCTATTTTTCTGTAGTTCTGATTCCTAACAATATTGGCAGTTAACCCTTTGACTCCCGCACCCCATTGACTAACTGCAGAAAGTTAACCCTTTGGCTCAGGAAGCTGGTGGACAGAGTGAGGGAATCAAAGGGATAATTTTTTGCTTTGCTAGCATGGTTGACAATGCAGGATGCTGGTGGGACAGGGTGTGGGAGTCAAACGGTTAAGTTTTTGCTTTGCTAACGTGGTTGACAATGCAGGATGCTGGTGGGACAGGGTGTGGGAGTCAAAGGGTTAAGTTTTTGCTTTGCTAACGTGGTTGACAATGCAGGATGCTATGGTGGGACAGGGTGTGGGAGTCAAAGGGTTAAGTTTTTGCTTTGCTAGCATAGTTGACAATGCAGGATGCTGGTGGGACAGGGTGTGGGAGTCAAAGGGTTAAGTTTTTGCTTTGCTAGCCTGGTTAACAATGCAAGATGCTGGTGGGACAGGGTGTGGGAGTCAAAGGGTTAAGTTTTTGCTTTGCTAGCATGGTTAACAATGCAAGATGCTGGTGGGACAGGGTGCGGGAGTAAAAAAAGTTAACGTGGATTTCAGACGAGAATGGACATCCCAGGAGTACCTCAGCTGACATTTGAAGATGCTCTGGCAGCGTCAGATGTTGGGGGTATCATCATCAGTACAGAACCGGATACCCATGCAGAGTATGTCAGTAAGGGTTCACATTCTTTTTGTTATGTAATATTATTACAGACGTCTGGTATTCTGTGTGATGAGCCATGGAACATCAAACCCTTACTGAATGTTCAGACTTGCAAGATGTGAGCATAAGCACTTATACAGCTGAGTCCTTAACCCTTTGACTCCTGCACCCTGTCCACCAGCATCCTGCAGCGTCAACCATACTCTAGCAAAGCAAAAACTTGGATCTTTGACTCTCTCATCCTGCCCACCAGCTTCCTGCAGGAAGCTGGTGGACAGGGTGAGGGAGTCAAAGAGTAAAGGATTTGCAGTTGGTGGATAAAGTGCAGGAGTCAAAGGGTTAAAAAGAACCTATTCAGAGATGTTCTTCAGAAATAATGTTCAAGTTTTTACGAGAAATCAATAATTTTCATATTATTTGATTGTATGTATGTGAAAGATTTTTAAAGGCATTTTAAAATGATTGTATGTATGTGAAAGATTTTTAAAGGCATTTTAAACTTGCAAGGCTTATGTGTGCTTGGTTTTTAACTTTCAGCTTTTTAATTGGACTTGGATTTGTTGTTTAACATGGTGTTAGCCCTGATATGGCCGTTGTAGTTGGCTGGTTACAAGCAACCCGTTTTCAACTCCAAGACATCTAGCTTTCTTAAATCACAAATTCATTATGTCAGGTAAAGTTTTCACTCCTTTTTGTTAAATAGTTCCATTTGGCTACAGTATTCTGTTAACAAGTCACCGATCATGGCTACAGTACTCTGCTTATAGGTTACCAATCATGACAACAGTACTCTGTTTACAGGTGGCATGGCCACATTATTCTGCTTACATGTCACCAATCATGGCTTCAGTACTCTGCTTACATGTCACCAATCATGGCTGCAGTACTCTGCTTACAAGTCACCGATCATGGCTACAGTACTTTGCTAACAGGTCACTGATCATGGCTACAGTACTCTGCTTACAGGTCACCAATCATGGCTACAGTTTTCTGCTTACAAGTCACCAATCATGGCTACAGTACTCTGCTTACAGGTCACCAATCATGGCTACAGTACTCTGCTTACGGGTCACCAATCATGGCTACAGTACTCTGCTTACAGGTCACCAATCATGGCTACAATACTCTGCTTACATGTCACCAATCATGGCTACAGTACTCTGCTTACAGGTCACCAATCATGGCTACAGTACTCTGCTTACAGGTCACCAATCATGGCTACAGTACTCTGCTTACAGGTCACCAATCATGGTTACAGTACTCTGCTTACAGGTCACCAATCATGGCTACAGTACTCTGCTTACAGGTCACCAATCATGGCTACAGTACTCTGCTTACAGGTCACCAATCATGGCTATAGTACTGCTTACAGGTCACCAATCATGGCTACAGTACTGCTTACAGGTCACCAATCATGTCTACAGTACTCTGCTTACAGGTCACCAATCATGGCTACAGTATTCTGTTTACAGGTCACCAATCATGGCTACAGTACTGCTTACAGGTCACCAATCATGGCTGCAGTACTCTGCTTACAGGTCACCAATCATGGCTACAGTACTGTTTACAGGTCACCAATCATGGCTACAGTATTCTGTTTACAGGTCACCAATCATGGCTACAGTATTCTGCTTACAGGTCACCAATCATGGCTACAGTACTCTGTTTACAGGTCATCAATCATGGCTACAGTACTCTGTTTACAGGTCACCAATCATGGCTACAGTACTCTGCTTACAGGTCACCAATCATGGCTACAGTACTCTGCTTGCAGGTCATCAATTATGGCTACAGTACTCTGTTTACAGGTCATCAATCATGGCTATAGTACTGCTTACAGGTCATCAATCATGGCTACAGTATTCTGCTTACAGGTCATCAATCATGGCTACAGTATTCTGCTTACAGGTCATCAAACATGGCTACAGTACTGCTTACAGGTCATCAATCATGGCTACAGTACTCTGCTTACAGGTCATCAATCATGGCTACAGTATTCTGCTTACTGGTCACTGATGATGACTACAGTACTCTCCTCACAGGTCTCCAAGTTATGGCTTCAGTACTCTGTTTAATCCTTTGACTCCCACACCCTGTCCACCAGCATCCAGCAACCATGCCAGCAAAGCAAAAACGTAACCCTTTGGTTCCCTCACCCTATCCACCAGCTTCTTGCAGAAAGCTAGTGGATAGTGTAACGGAATCAAAAGATTAAGTTTTTGCAGTTAATGAATAGGATGTGGGAGTTAAAGGTTGAAGATTAGCTGTTCTCCAATATGTAACAAAAATGTATGTTGTGTTTTATTGCAGACAGTCTCTGGACGGTGGGAAGCATGTGTTAGTGGAGTATCCTGTGGCTCTTTCGTCTGTTACTGCCCGTTCATTGTACAGTCAGGCTGTTAAGAATGGTAAGTCTGGAACTCTGTTTATTGTACGATCAGGCTGTTAATTAAGAATGGTAAATCTCAGTCTCTGTTCATTGTACAGTCAGGCTGTTAAGAATGGTAAGTCTGGAACTCTGTTTATTGTACGATCAGGCTGTTAATTAAGAATGGTAAATCTCAGTCTCTGTCCATTGTACAGTCAGGCTGTTAATTAAGAATGGTAAATCTCAGTCTCTGTTCATTGTACAGTCAGGCTGTTAATTAAGAATGGTAAATCTCAGTCTCTGTTCATTGTACAGTCAGGCTGTTAATTAAGAATGGTAAATCTTAGTCTCTGTTCATTGTACAGTCAGGCTGTTAATTAAGAATGGTAAATCTCAGTCTCTGTTCATTGTACGATCAGGCTGTTAATTAACAATGGTAAATCTTAGTCTCTGTTCATTGTACAGTCAGGCTGTTAATTAAGAATGGTAAATCTCAGTCTCTGTTCATTGTACAGTCAGGCTGTTAATTAAGAATGGTAAGTCTCAGTCTCTGTTCATTGTACAGTCAGGCTGTTAAGAATGGTAAGTCTTAGTCTCTGTTCATTGTACAGTCAGGCTGTTAAGAATGGTAAGTCTTAGTCTCTGTCCATTGTACAGTCAGGCTGTTAATTAAGAATGGTAAATCTTAGTCTCTGTTCATTGTACGTTCAGGCTGTTAATTAAGAATGGTAAATCTCAGTCTCTGTTCATTGTACAGTCAGGCTGTTAATTAAGAATGGTAAATCTCAGTCTCTGTCCATTGTACAGTCAGGCTGTTAATTAAGAATGGTAAATCTCAGTCTCTGTTCATTGTACAGTCAGGCTGTTAATTAAGAATGGTAAATCTCAGTCTCTGTTCATTGTACAGTCAGGCTGTTAAAAATGGTAAGTCTTAGTCTCTGTTCATTGTACAGTCAGGCTGTTAAGAATGGTAAGTCTTAGTCTCTGTTCATTGTACAGTCAGGCTGTTAATTAAGAATGGTAAGTCTTAGTCTCTGTTCATTGTACAGTCAGGCTGTTGAGAATAGTAAGTCTTAGTCTCTGTTCATTGTACAGTCAGGCTGTTAAGAATGGTAAGTCTTAGTCTCTGTTCATTTTACAGTCAGGCTGTTAAGAATGGTAAATCTCAGTCTCTGTTCATTGTACAGTCAGGCTGTTAATTAAGAATGGTAAGTCTTAGTCTCTGTTCATTGTACAGTCAGGCTGTTAATTAAGAATGGTAAGTCTCAGTCTCTGTTCATTGTACAGTCAGGCTGTTAAGAATGGTAAGTCTCAGTCTCTGTTCATTGTACAGTCAGGTTGTTAATTAAGAATGGTAAGTCTCAGTCTCTGTTCATTGTACAGTCAGGCTGTTAAGAATGGTAAATCTCAGTCTCTGTTCATTGTACAGTCAGGCTGTTAATTAAGAATGGTAAGTCTCAGTCTCTGTTCATTGTACAGTCAGGCTGTTAAGAATGGTAAGTCTCAGTCTCTGTTCATTGTACAGTCAGGTTGTTAATTAAGAATGGTAAGTCTTAGTCTCTGTTCATTGTACAGTCAGGCTGTTAAGAATGGTAAGTCTTAGTCTCTGTTCATTGTACAGTCAGGCTGTTAAGAATGGTAAGTCTTAGTCTGTTCATTTTACAGTCAGGCTGTTAAGAATGGTAAGTCTCAGTCTCTGTCCATTGTACAGTCAGGCTGTTAAGAATGGTAAATCTCAGTCTCTGTTCATTGTACAGTCAGGCTGTTAAGAATGGTAAGTCTTAGTCTCTGTTCATTGTACAGTCAGGTTGTTAATTAAGAATGGTAAGTCTTAGTCTCTGTTCATTGTACAGTCAGGCTGTTAAGAATGGTAAGTCTTAGTCTCTGTTCATTGTACAGTCAGGCTGTTAAGAATGGTAAGTCTTAGTCTGTTCATTTTACAGTCAGGCTGTTAAGAATGGTAAGTCTCAGTCTCTGTCCATTGTACAGTCAGGCTGTTAAGAATGGTAAATCTCAGTCTCTGTTCATTGTACAGTCAGGCTGTTAAGAATGGTAAGTCTTAGTCTCTGTCCATTGTACAGTCAGGCTGTTAAGAATGGTAAATCTCAGTCTCTGTTCATTGTACAGTCAGGCTGTTAAGAATGGTAAGTCTTAGTCTCTGTTCATTGTACAGTCAGGCTGTTAATTAAGAATGGTAAGTCTCAGTCTCTGTTCATTGTACAGTCAGGCTGTTAATTAAGAATGGTAAGTCTTAGTCTCTGTTCATTGTACAGTCAGGCTGTTAAGAATGGTAAGTCTCAGTCTCTGTCCATTGTACAGTCAGGCTGTTAAGAATGGTAAGTCTCAGTCTCTGTCCATTTTACAGTCAGGCTGTTAAGAATGGTAAATCTTAGTCTCTGTTCATTGTACAGTCAGGCTGTTAATTAAGAATGGTAAATCTCAGTCTCTGTTCATTGTACAGTCAGGCTGTTAATTAAGAATGGTAAATCTCAGTCTCTGTTCATTGTACAGTCAGGCTGTTAATTAAGAATGGTAAATCTCAGTCTCTGTTCATTGTACAGTCAGGCTGTTAAGAATGGTAAATATCAGTCTCTGTTCATTGTACAGTCAGGCTGTTAATTAAGAATGGTAAATCTCAGTCTCTGTTCATTGTACAGTCAGGCTGTTAAGAATGGTAAATCTCAGTCTCTGTTCATTGTACAGTCAGGCTGTTAAGAATGGGAAATCTCAGTCTCTGTTCTTGTACAATCAGGCTGTTAAGAATGGTAAATCTCAGTCTCTGTTCATTGTACAGTCAGGTTGTTAAGAATGGTAAATCTCAGTCTCTGTTCATTGTACAGTCACCTTGTTAAGAATGGTAAGTCTCAGTCTCTGTTCATTGTACAGTCAGGTTGTTAAGAATGGTAAGTCTTAGTCTCTGTCCATTGTACAGTCAGGTTGTTAAGAATGGTAAATCTCAGTCTCTGTTCATTGTACAGTCAGGTTGTTAAGAATGGTAAATCTCAGTTCTGTTCATTGTACAGTCAGGTTGTTAAGAATGGTAAATCTCAGTCTAATTAAACTGTTTAACTTGAAGTGAATATTCATGACAGATTTTTTGTTAAAAGTAACCAAAAAAGTATGCATAGACCTAAAAACAAGAATCTCCTGGCACACTGTCATTCACTTCTATAACACTTCATCCTGCCACACAGATCCAGTGCCATATGAGTTCAGTCTTTCTGCTCCATTGGCAAAACTGGCTATGGGAACAGAAAAACCATGAAAAAAGAATCAGTGCAAACTGGCCTTTGCCAAGGGTAGACGTAAGATCACAAACGAACAAACACCAAATACAAAAATTAGGAGAAAAAGACTGAAACTTCCCTGCTGCTTCATCTTGATCTTACATCTACAGTTGACTAAGGCCAGTTGGCCAAAAATTTGTGCCTGTCTTGTCTGGCTGTATCAAATACACATTCTGATTCTTTTGTTTTGTTTTTGTGTGTGTATTTTTTCTGGTTCCTGTTTGTTTGAACCTGGGTAATCACATTTGTTTTGGATTGGCTGTAGGAAAACACAAAAACAGCCACAGGTCCACACTACACTGAGAAACTTTCACTTGCAATTCGCTGTATTAAATGCATGTGATTCTGGGAACTTGGCTGCAGTTGGTCTATTCAAACTCATATATAAAAAAGCTATTAACTTTTGGAACTTAATAGAATATTCAATCGATGAAAAATGTGAAAACACCTTTAAAAACCAAAATCATTCAGAACTTGTATTGTCTGGTGTTAATCAAATTGTAAAAACAATATTCGATCTGATTGTAATGCTAGCAGTATGATTTATCTATAAACAAAAATAGTAATACTAACTACTGGCTGTATTTGGATCATTGCATTTTACCATTTAACAACCAGATTTTAACCTTGCTGTTACTTTTTTCCAGACAAGTGAATAAAACCAGATCGGATCACAAAAAGACAATGTAAATATAGTGTAATACCATTTTGATCTTGTCAAGACAAGAAGCATTTTGTTTTTTGTTTGTTTTTTTGTTGTTGGTTTGTTTATTCCATTTTCTACACCTTCTTAATCGCCACTGAAGCTGGAACAGTTTTTGTAATGTTTTGATGATGATGATGCTGTGGATGATAATTATGATGCTATGGAGTTCCATCTAGGATTGAGACTGGGTGATAAGGCTGTGCTCTACATTTACTATCATGATATATCCTGACATCAACCAGGCCTGAGAGATACAGACACCTGCAATGTTGGTCAGAAGATTTGAGCAGCACCCCCAATCAGGCATCTGTTAAGTGGGTGAGACTCAGCTGTGTGGTCCCAGTCTTCTCAATAACCCATAGCATGCTCAGCTGTGGGTGGAAGCTGGTTGGGGCCCAAAAAAATCCCAGTAATTGTAAAAGGACTGATGGAGATGCGAACCGATGACCTTGCAGTTGATGGTTTGTGGCACTAACCACTCCACCATAGCAACTGATTAGCATTTCACTTAATTGTATTGCTGTGGCACTAACCACTCCACCATAGCAACTGATTAGCATTTCACTTAATTGTATTGATGTGGCACTAACCACTACACCATAGCAACTAACGAGCATTTCACTTAATTGTGTTGCTGTGGCACTAACCAGTACACCATAGCAACTACGAGCATTTCACTTAATTGTGTTGCTGTGGCACTAACCAATACACCATAGCAACTAGCGAGCATTTCACTTAATTGTGTTGCTGTGGCACTAACCAGTACACCATAGCAACTAGCGAGCATTTCACTTAATTGTGTTGCTGTGGCACTAACCATACACCATAGCAACTACAGCATTTCACTTAATTGTGTTGCTGTGGCATAACCAATACACCATTAGCATACTAACAAGCATTTCATTAAATTGTATTGTATTGTATTGCACTCCATTCTACTCCACTGTATTATGTTTGATTGTATTGTATTGCATTGCACTCCATTCTACTCCACTGTATTATGTTTGATTGTACTGTATTGTATTGCATTGCACTCCATTCTACTCCACTGTATTATGTTTGATTGTGCTGTATTGTATTGCATTGCACTCCATTCTACTCCACTGTATTATGTTTGATTGTACTGTATTGTATTGCATTGCACTCCATTCCACTCCACTGTATTATGTTTGATTGTGCTGTATTGTATTGCATTGTACTCCATTCTACTCCACTGTATTATGTTTGATTGTACTGTATTGTATTGCATTGCACTCCATTCTACTCCACTGTATTATGTTTGATTGTACTGTATTGTATTGCATTGCACTCCATTCTACTCCACTGTATTATGTTTGATTGTACTGTATTGTATTGCATTGCACTCCATTCTACTCCACTGTATTATGTTTGATTGTACTGTATTGTATTGCATTGCACTCCATTCTACTCCACTGTATTATGTTTGATTGTACTGTATTGTATTGCATTGCACTCCATTCTACTCCACTGTATTATGTTTGATTGTACTGTATTGTATTGCATTGCACTCCATTCTACTCCACTGTATTATGTTTGATTGTACTGTATTGTATTGCATTGCACTCCATTCTACTCCACTGTATTATGTTTGATTGTACTGTATTGTATTGCATTGCACTCCATTCCACTCCACTGTTTTGTTTATTGTACTGTATTGTATTGCATTGCACTCATTCCACTCTTTGTTATGTACTGTGTTGTATGCATTGCAGTGCACTGCTATGTATTGTACTTTTGTATTGTATTGCTCTATGTCATATTGTATTGTACTGTATTGTTTTGCATTGCATTGCACTGTACTCTACTGTACTGTACTGTACTCTACTGCATTGCATTGCATCACATTGCGTTGCATCACATCATATCATATTGTATCTTATTGAATTGTATTGTGTTGGATTTATTGTACTGTACAGTACTGTACTGTATTATACTGTACTGTATTCTGAGTGATGATGTGATGTTACAGGTTTGGTCCTGCATGAAGAAAACATTGGATTACTGACGGAGAGCCACCAGAAGCTCAAAGCAATGGCCGCTGCCAGACACCTCAAAACTGGAGCAAACACTCTTATTGGTGAATGATGCTTTAATTGAAAGTGATTAGTCTTAATGGTTATGAACAGAAAGGGTGAGCATGGAACTGATAATAGTTCCAGAATACTGAAGAGAGATAAATGTTCTCTTCTCAATATTCCATTCAAAACTTACAGTACTCATCATCATCCCCTTTGGGTATGCTGGTGGTTCTTTAGGTACAAATAGTATCCTCCCCTCTCAACATTTTGTGCTAGAGATTTCTTTTCTGTCATTCTCTTTGTTTCTACCTTGCTCCTTTGATTTCTGTCATGTCTTCCTTTCTCATTTTCTGCCTTGTTGGTTCATTCACTTTTAGGTTTTCCATAAAACCTTACTTACTGTCTGTTTGTTAGAATTGATCATTGGGTACATGTATTAACTGTGTTTTTAGCTCTAAGAAACCCACTGCAGGGATGCTGGGGGCTATTTCAGTATAAATAATATCCCCACCTTCTGGAAATTCTGTGCTAGGAATTTCCCTTTTTCTGTCACTCGCTTTGTTTCTGCCTTGTTCCTTTGCTTTCTGTAATTTCATCCTATCAATTTTTGCCTTGTTGGTCCATTCACCTGTATGTGTTTGATAAAGTCTTATGTACTTTTTCTTAGGATTGATAATTGGGTACATATATTAATGTGCATTTTTGGCTCTAGGGAGGTGAGATATGCAGAAGCAGTTTTTAATAATTTATGCCCGTTTTTATATATGTTTTGTGTCCTTAGGTATGCTTAAATTTGTATTCAGGCGTGTGTTTTTCAATCCCCTGTGCAATAAATTAGACGGATTGGTCAATGCTAGGGGCATCTCCTGAGATTATGTGTGCAAATGCATTGATATTTTCCTGTTGAAGTATTGATGTTTTGAAACAGTTATAGCACTGATATGGCTGTGTGCAGTCGGCTAGGCTTTAAACAAAAATAACAGTAACAACAGTTCTGCCTATCGTCTTGTATCAACCGCCATGGGTGTCAAGGGAAGGGAGAGCTGATAGCAGTGAGCTGGAAGCTCTGATTCTTAAGTGGGGAAATCCTTGTGATATCAGGATCACTTTCACACCATCAGTCTGGGTCTTCTTTGGTCTATTTTTGCATGATACTTCAATTGTCTGAACGTAATGTTTGAAAATGTTTCCACATTTTAACATTCCATTGTTTCATCAGAACAAAAATAAAATGATAATCTGACACAGTAAAACAATAGTACCTACATATTTACAAAAAAATTGCTATTAGTTTTTACTAGAACAAAGTGGAATCTCAGATTCCGATTAAGTAAGAAGATTCCAGCATTTGTCAAAGGAACATCCAAGTTCCCAGTTTGAATAGGGGCATTCTCAGAAATTTCTCTGTGTGTGTATGTATGGTCGACTATCGTGGTTGATAAAGTCCACCCTAGCACTTTCTTTGTGTACCCTCATGTGGGATTTCAGGCCAAAGTCTGATGCACACAGGCGGCCGCATACTGGACACTCAGTGGAATGCTCTGCGGAGTTGGTCTGTCCAGGGCTCACCGAGGTAAGACAGCTGTTCTCATAGGAGACACAGATGGCTGAACAGTAGATGGCAAGTTGTAACATATGGCCGAAACCACAAGCAGTGCTTTGTGGCAATTTCTTTTATGCAGTATGCGGCT
>JAPXFY010000017.1:74751856-74789356 GCA_030674185.1 Monoplex corrugatus
ACTAAAATACATTGGCCATGTGTCATGTAGCAACAATACAGACCTTGTGGCAACCATTTTTCAAGAAAAAACAACGGCAAAAAGGAAGAAAGGCTGACCTCCAGTGTCATATATTGAGAATGTAACCAACATCAGTGGTTCTAAGTTGTCAAGACTTGTCCACAAAAGTCAAGATAGGGCCGTGTGGAGGCACGTGGCGGTGTCACAAAGTGCAGTGGCCAACGCTGATGCCGACAGGTGATTGTAAAGCCAGCACCAGTATAGGCCACGCCGTTCAGTAACATTCACACTGGCATTTCAGACAGAATACTCCTTGAATGCTGAACAAGAAAGGGCAATGCAATTTCCATTTCCTCAAGACAGTATTTTGAGGCATGGAACATGTAAACCGGTACCACAAATGCTGTATGATGGAAAAAGATCTGAAACGAATCACGGTGTTTGTCAAAAGTCTCAGCGTAAACCCTATGTTCTGGCAAAGTCCTCCAAGGCTTTTGCCCAACTTACGGGTTCTGTGTTCACAGGGGTCTCACCTGTCGGCGTCACTGGGTTCAGTGTTGGCCACTGTACTCTTTGACATTGCCACTCCCCTCCAGACGGCTCTGTCTTGACTCTTGTGGACAATTTCTTTAATATTTAGGCCACTGATGTTGGTTATGTTCTCAATGTATGAGATTGGAGGTCTGCCTTTCTTCCTTTTTGGTCTGTTTTTCCTTGAAAAATGGTTGCCATGAGATCTGTGTTCTTGCTACATGACACATGGCCAATATATTTTAGTCTTTTCTTGTTGATGTCTGCTAGCAGTTTTCTGGTGGTATCAAGTTCTTCCAGGACACTTTCATTAGTTCTTCTATCTGTCCATTTGGCACGTAGTAGTCTCCAATAAAACCACGATTGGCCAAATCAAACATTTTATAAGTTTAATTTTCATTTGGTATGCCACTGTCTTTCCATATATTGTTGTTGGATCATTTTTTGCTTTGCCATTCCTATTCATATTTTGATGTCTTTAGAGCCGGTTCCATCATCAGTTTGTACAGAACCAAGATATGTAAAAATCTTGGAACATTTTCTAAAGGAAATTTGTTAAGATATTGACATGGGTGGAATGCTTCATCCTCTTTTTTTTCTTTTCAGTATTCACAGGGCTGAAAAGAAAAAAAAAAAGAAATCTAGGGAAATCTGGAGGCATGCCCTCTCCCCCTGTATGAAGAATTTTTTAAGGGAGAAAAATCTGTGCAGTCCATTCATTTTCAGGCATCATACTAGACATTTAAAGTGCTTAACTTGCAGTCCCAGGAACCCCAAGTTTTCACATGAAAGTGGAAAGCTTGTCTTTGCCGGTCATGTTTTCCAGCCATTCCCATCTCCAAGGATTTTTAATGCCACTTTTGTCAAACTTGTGCTGCCCTCACTTTTCATTGTCTTGTCAAGTGGCCATGTTTGTTGTTGATGATGTCCCACAATACATTGCGCTGCAAAGTCCATTTTACCAGAACGCACCAAATGAGAACCGGCACAGTTTGGGGATGGAGACTGCAAAGTCAGTAGTTTTAGATCTTAACTCCGTGGATTTTATGTCTCCAAGGAAAGGGCCCATGGAATCTGAGGAAATGGATTTTTTCTGCCATGGAAATCCGTGGATCTAAGGAGAGTTCAGACCCCTGATACTGTTGTGTTGTATGTGCTTGTAATAAGACAAGGATACCGCCCCTGTGTGGGTCCAGTGCCTACACTATTAGCACAATATGCTAATCAGCTGAGCAAATATGCCCCTGCCAAAATGTGTGCATGTTATGATATAATTGTATGGCTCTCTCTCTGTTGCACAGGTCTCTTCATGCAAGACCTTGAAATCTTTGCCGCCAAGATACGAGGGAAAAGAACCGTTGATGCTGATGTGGCGATGTCTGTTCGATGCATCGAGATTGCTGAAGAAGCCCACACTTTTCTGCAATAAGGACATGGGATTTTCATTGTTAGTTATAGTAGATATTATCAGAAGTACACTTACCTGTGGAAATAAGATTCTACATTTGTTGTATATGTCATCAGAAGAATATTTATCTTAAGAAATAGAATTCTACGTTTGTTGTAGATGTTATCAAAAGTGTAGGGGGCCTACTTATCTTGAGAGATAGAATTATACATTTGTTGTGAATGTAGAGATAGAATTATACATTTCTTGTTGATATTATCAGAAGTGTACTTATCTATACAAATAGAAGTCAACATTTGTTGTAGGTGTCGGAAGTACTTATGTTTAGAAATAGAATTATACATTTTTTGTAGATGTTATCAGCTGTATACTTTAGAGATTATACATTTATTATAAATATTATCAGAAGTGTACTCATCTATAGGGATACATCTGTACATTTTTTGTGGATATTATCAGAAGTATACTTTCCTTCAGAGATAGAATTATACATTTGTCTTAGATGTTATCAGAATTATAGGGCCTACTTATCTGTAGATAGAGAATGAAACATTTTTGGTAGATGTTATCAGAATTATAGGGCCTACTTATCTGTAGAGATAGAATTGTTTATTTTTGGTAGATGTTATCAGAAGTGTACTTACCTGTAGAGATAGAATTATACATTTTTGGTAGATGTTATCAGAAGTGTACTTACCTGTAGAGATAGAATTGTACATTTTTGGGAGATGTTATCAGAAGTGTACTTACCTGTAGAGATAGAATTGTACATTTTTGGTAGATGTTATCAGAAGTATACTTACCTGTAGAGATAGAATTGTACATTTTTGGTAGATGTTATCAGAATTATATTTATCTGTAGAGATAGAATTGTACATTTTTGGTAGATGTTATCAGAATTATATTTACCTGTAGAGATAGAATTGTACATTTTTGGTAGATGTTATCAGAATTATACTTACCTGTAGAGATAGAATTGTACATTTTTGGTAGATGTTATCAGAAGTGTACTTATCTGTAGAGATAGAATTATACATTTTTGGTAGATGTTATCAGAAGTGTACTTACCTGTAGAGATAGAATTGTACATTTTTGGTAGATGTTATCAGAAGTGTACTTACCTGTAGAGATAGAATTGTACATTTTTGGTAGATGTTATCAGAAGTATACTTACCTGTAGAGATAGAATTGTACATTTTTGGTAGATGTTATCAGAAGTATACTTACCTGTAGAGATAGAATTGTACATTTTTGGTAGATGTTATCAGAAGTATACTTACCTGTAGAGATAGAATTGTACATTTTTGGTAGATGTTATCAGAAGTATACTTACCTGTAGAGATAGAATTGTACATTTTTGGTAGATGTTATCAGAAGTATACTTACCTGTAGAGATAGAATTGTACATTTTTGGTAGATGTTATCAGAAGTGTACTTACCTTTAGAGATCCATAACTTCCCATTAACCACTTGGCTATGGTGATTTTTTTTTTTCATGCAGGACCTTGAACGCCAAGTTAAAATGTACGGGACAATTCACATACCTGTTGCTGTTTAACTCTTCGATTCCCACACCCTATCCACCTTCATCCTGTGTTGTCAGTCATGCTAGTAAAGCAAGAACTTAATCCTTTGACTCCCTCGCCCTATCTACCAGCTTCCTGCAGGAAGCTGGTGGATAGGGTGAGGGAGTCAACGGGTTAAGTTTTTGCAGTTGGTGGATAGGGTGCGGGAGTCAAAGGGATAACAATCACTTACTGCTTTATCAGAATACTAGGTCTGTCTGTTTTTTGATTCCTGAAGTGATAAGTCTTGTCCATTTACAAAAGAAAGATTTGTAGTGTGTTTCTTGTGATGCTTGTGCAGTTATGAAAAAGAAAAGGTATGCATTTTATTTCTTGTTCTCAGGAAAAGAGGAATCTCATGTCATTGGTTACTGTATTTTTGTTTTTAACTGATGTGATGTCATCTATAGATGCTTTTCATTCTCTGGTTATTCCGGTTCCCTCCCCCCCCCCCCCCCCACGCCCTTTTTGTAAATAAAAGATCAGAGAAATGGAAGGCAAGTTGTTGTATATCAATTTTTATTAATGGGCTTGTTAAGAACCGATTTCTGTAGCAGTTGGCATTTTGGGGTAGAAGTATGAAATGTGCTATGGAGATATTCATTAATGTCTCACCTGTCAGCGTCACCAGGCTCGAGATATTCATTAATGTCTCACCTGTTGGTGTCACCAGGCTCGAGATATTCATTAATGTCTCACCTGTTGGCGTCACCAGACTCGAGATATTCATTAATGTCTCACCTGTTGGCGTCACCAGGCTCGAGATATTCATTAATGTCTCTCCTGTTGGCGTCACCAGACTCGAGATATTCATTAATGTCTCACCTGTTGGTGTCACCAGGCTCGAGATATTCATTAATGTCTCACCTGTTGGCGTCACCAGGCTCGAAATATTCATTAATGTCTCACCTGTTGGCGTCACCAGGCTCGAGATATTCATTAATGTCTCACCTGTCAGCGATACGGGGCTCAGTGTTGGCCGCTGCACTGTCTAACACCGCCACTCTCCTCCAAACGGCTCTGTCCTGACTTTTGTGGATGACTTCTTAAATATTTAGGCCACTGATGTTAGTTATGTTCTCGGTGTATGAGATTGGAGATCTGCCTTTCTTCCTTTTTTTTGCTTCTGTTTTTCCTTGAAAAATGGTTGCCATTTATTAACCTGCTGTATTTAAAAAGTGGTAGAAGCAAAAGTTCATGACCTTTGTATGACCTTGGTAGGCATGGCCACTTCCTGAATCTAGGTAATGCTTGATTTTCTTTTTTTTTTTTTTTTTTGAACCAATGGTTGCTGCACTAAGAAATGACTTCCATTCAACATTTCTTGCTGTGGTTTTCATGACTGATAAAGAAATATGACAGACAGTCAATACTGGAACAGGCGATGGAGCAAAAAGATCTCTGAAAATGCAGTTTTAGTTTTATGAAGTTCTGATTCTTGGTCACAAATCCTGGGATGATAAGTGGCATACATGCTTTTTGTTGAATACATGCAGTAGAAAGTTTCCCAGAAAAGAAACGGCAGCTTCCTCCTGGAAGCTGGTGGATGAGGCGAGGGAGTCAAAGGGTTCAGTTTTTGCAGTTGGTGGATAGGGTGCCCGAGTCAAAGGGTTAATAATGATAAACCTTCTGCTCATAAGGGAACACATATTGGCGCTTTCTGTACACTATACATCAACCAAGTGTTCATAGTGTTTTGATACCAGTCTAAAAAGATACGAAATTTTTTTAATGATTCATAAATGTTAAGAGCTATGCAGACTATATACTGCACTCAATTTGCTTCACAGGTCGTTTGCAGTCATCTTGACTCAAAAGAAAAAAAAACCCTGCATTCTACAGATTGTTCCAGAAATGCCACAAATTACAAGGGAGGTGCCTGTTTGGCCTATGGCCACTATTCTCGTTCAATGTTTAACCCTTTGACTCCTGCACCCTGTCCACCAGCATCCTGCAGGAAGCTTGTGGGAGTCAAAGGGTTTAGTCGTTGCAGTTGGTGGATAGGGTGCAGGAGTCGAAGGGTTAAAGATGCAGATGGCTGGTTTTTATAAACACAATTACTTCTAAACCACGGCTCCAAAAGCTTGCTTCTGTCATTTTTTAGAATCAGAATGATTAAGTTTACTGGCCAAATCAGACGTTTTAGAATTTTGATTTTAAGAGCTGTTTGTGTGCTTCTGTCTTTCCAAATAATGGTGAATTGATCATTTTCTATTACAGTTGAAAAACCAGTTCCACTTTGAGTGAAAATGCACAGTAAAATGTTGCATAAGAGTATAGAGGCGTTTGTTTGTCAGTCAGCACAATTTCATTTTTCAATTTCAATTTCTCAAGATGTCTCCGCGCTCGGAATGAATTCCATATGCATTAACAGCACAGGTGCCATCACCCAGAATGATCATAGCACAAGCCTTAAGCCTGCACATAAACCCACGAGCTGGTCAGGTCCTGAGGTCCTATAGATCTATAACTCTGGGGTCATAGGGGAGCGAGGTGACAGTGACCTCAACTTTTCCCGGAACCTCGTTTAGTTATTGGCAGGCGAACATCTGAATCATTCTGCCACTCTACTCCCCAGCCCAAGGCATGTTTTACAATACTTGAACCTGTTCAGAGATGTGAAGTTGCTAGTTGTGGTGTAGCGTATATATGTCAACCACTATTTCAGTCACGTCATAGTTTGTTGTTGTTTTCTTTTTTGTTGTTCTGTGAAAAACAGTTTACTGATGTTTTTATATATTTATTGAAGATCTCTCCTTTTGGACAGAGTGACTATCTTATCTTAACCTGGTTGTCATTTTTGATGTGGTGTTAGCCCCAGTATGGCTCTAGTAGTCGGCTGGGATTTATGCAATATGAACCTGAACCTGGACAGAGTGAGAATCAGACAATGTTCGAAAACTAAACTGTCTGCGAATTCACAACACAAGCTTGCCACTGATGCATGGAAGGGTTATAAACGTACCTGATGCAGTTTTCTGATTTTGCATAGTGTTTTGTTTTGTACGCCACAGTAGCTGGGAAGCACTGAAAAACGTCAGCATTAGAGGTAAACCATACAGCTTGTGTGATATTGTCCAAGACATACTGCCAGCCGCTGTCCTTCAGGGTCCCTACATGCCTATTTTACAGTACTTCACCAGAGATCTGACGTGACCTGTTGAGAGAGTTTAAAAACTTTCACGTATATTTTAGACTTATCTCGCTGCTGTTTGGAAAACGATTATATCTTACTTATTTTCATCCCCATCATCCTCTGGAAATTCTGTTAGAAATTTCCTTTTTTTTCTCTGTCAACCTTTTCTTTCTGCCTTGCTCCTTTGCCATCTTCTCTTTCTTTCTCTTTTTCTGCCGCACTGGTCCGTTCACCTTCATGTTTTCCTTAAAGCCTTACATACTTTGTCTACTGTGATGGATGATTGGATATATATGTTAATTGTATTTTGAACTCTCAGGGAATACGAAGTCTTACTGACAGTTTTGGTACCAATGTCTTTGTATGTTTTGTTTAGTTAGTTATAATCTATGCATCTGTATCAAGCTTTTTTTTTTTTTGATCGGTTCCCCTGGTGATAAATTCAGCAGAATAAGCAACACCAGGGGCATGTCTGAAATTTGCCTGAAAGCAATATGTGTAGGCCTACTTAATGTTTTTTCCAACTTTTCTTCCCCCCTTCCCACTCGCCAGAGTGATCAGTGTGTTTAGATCTGTATGATTGGTTTGAGATGGTTATAGCCCTGAAATGGCTGTCAGCGTTCAGCCGTGTTTTCAACATACTAATGATAATGAAGATCATCATCAGCAGGCTGCTTTGCATCATGGTCAGCACAAGTCTTTTACATCACTTCCATCAATCACACAGATCTGACATGACCTCCAGAGAGTTTAAACTTTCATTTATTTATTTTAGATTTATTTCAGTGCTTCCCTGTGGGGATGCCAGGGTTTTTTTTCAGTATAAATAATATCCCCACCTTCTGGATATTCTGTGCTAGAAATTTCCTCTTTTCTGTCCCTCTCTTTGTTTCTGCCTTATTCCTTTGCATTATGTCACTTCTTCCTATCGTTTTCTGCCTTGCTGGTCCATTCACCTGTATGCGTTCAATAAAGTCTTGCGTATATTCTCTTGGGATTGATAAATGGTTTCATGTATCAAGTGCATTCTTGGCTCTAGGGAAACGAGATATGTGGAAGCAATTTAAGGTAATTTAGGCCCGTTTTTATGTATGCTTTAGTGTCCTTAATTATGTTAGAATTTGCATTCAGGTATGTTTTTTAAATCCCCTGTGTGATTAAAAGGATGGAGTGGTCAGTGCCAGGGAACTTCTCCTTAGATCATGTGTGCAAATGCATCGATTTGTGTACTTGGTTTTCTTTCCGCATTTTTCTTGTTGAAGTATTGCATGTTTTGAAATGGTTACAGCCCTCTGTGGCTCTATACAGTCGACTGGGTTTTAAACAAAAATAACAGTAACAGTAACTTTCTTTTATTTTATTGATGTTAGATTTATCTCCGTGCTATTTTGAAATGGTTGTGCCCGACTCATTTTCATGTTTACACAGTCATCCACAAGGAACATTATTTACACTGCCATTGAATATTTCATGTACCGTCTGTTACATTTACTGCAGATTGTTACTGCACTGGCTTTGTTATTACAAAAGAAATTGTTTGCATTTTTGTTTTTGTTTTGTTGTTTGTTAAATTCCTGTGCCTGTAAAAATGCGGGTAAATAACACACGCGTCTCATTTTGTACAAAGTCTGTTAAAATGCGGTTAAATTTCTTTCATGTCTTTACTGATTTCTTCCAGAGCGGAATTTTTTCCAGAGCGGATTTTGTGTGGTTAACCCTTTGACTCCTGTACCCTGTCCACCACCATCCTGCATCATCAACTATAGATGCTAGCGAAGCAAAAATTTAACCCTTTTGACTCCCTCACCCTGTCCACCAGCATCCTGCAGAAAGCTGGTGGATAAGGTGCGGGAGTCAAAGGGTTAAGTTTTTGCAGTTGGTGGAATCAAAGGGTTAAAATCTTGTGTCTGTTAAACTTGAAGTAAATAACATTCTTGTCTTCAGTGATTTTGTACAAAGTGGAGATTGTTCATGGTGGATCCTTTGCAGGCAGACAATCTCAGCATACAGACATTCTCTTGCTTTGTCTGGCCATGAATTGCCATGCTAATTGCAGAAAATGAAAGGGACCTACAAAACCTTGTGAATATAATAGAAATAGAAAGCAAAAATAAAGGGTTGGAGGTAAATAGCAAGAAGACAAGTCATGGTTATCAGTAAAAAACATGAAATCTCCTCATGCAGAATAACAGCAAATGGCACAACTTTGAGACAGGTTGATAAATTTAACTATCTGGGAACGGTCATCTCACCAGACAGCAGATGCACATCAGAAATAGCCAGCAGAATCGGCCAAGCCAAAACAACATTCAAGAAGATGAAAAGCATTCTTACCAACAAATGCCAATCGATTCACATCAGGAAGACAGTTCTTGAATGTTATATAGAACCAATACTGTTATACAGTTGTGAGGTGTGGACAGTCAACACACAAAGAACAAGATTGAAGCAGCCAAAATGTAGTTTCTAAGAAGAATGTTGAGAGTTCCATGGTCAGCAAAGAAAACAAACGAGACAGTCTCGATGGAGGCAGACACAAGAAGATCATTGATAAGAAAGATTACGAAAAGACGAGTAACTTTTACAGGCCATTTTATGAGCAGAGGGGAATTAGAGCACCTGGTCACAACAGAAAAGCTGGAGGGAAAGAGAGCACCAGGCAGACCAAGGGAGAACATATTGGACAGACTTGCAGGGTGGCTGAGGACAGACAGGGTGGAAGATGTGCTTGCGGCGACAATAATTACAATATTTATATAGCGCAAAATCTTGATAGAAATCAAATCTAAGCACTGAACAGACACATACGCACGCACGCACACACACACACACACACACACACACACACACGGCTATAAAAGAAGAAAAGCAATGGAAAATTATAGAGAGCATATTATATACAAATATATATTACAATGTGATTCCACTCCGAGCGGAGACAGGCTGCAGAGGGGGTTGAGTGAGGTCAGGATTTTATACAGAGGAGAAAAGGTGAGTTTTGAGAGCGGACTTGAAGGAGACAAAAGTAGGTTGCTGACGGACTGAGAAAGGAAGTTTGTTCCAGGAGAGTGGACCAGAAACAGAGAAGGCTCGTGGACCATAGGTATTGAGCTTAGTGTGTGGAAAGCGAAAAGTCAGAGGATCGGAGGCAGAGCGGACGGTACATGAGGGAACATAGATCTCAAGTTGAGGGAACATAGATCTCAAATAGGCTTGACAGGTAATCGGGGGCTGCATTATTGAGGCTTTTGTAGCACATGGTGTCTAGTTTGTACTGTATGCGCTTTGATACAGGGAGCCAGTGAAGTTGTGCCAGGAGAGGAGATATGTGGTCAGCTTTTTTCTTTTTGAGTACAAGGCGTGCAGCATTGTTTTGAATGCGCTGTAGGATGTGAATGGTGGAGGCAGGAAGACCAGACAGGAGTGAATTGCAATAGTCAATGCGAGACATGAAGGAGAGAACAAGTTTTGCAGTTGTTTCAACAGAGAGATACTTCCTGATCAGGCTTATACGATGGAGGTGATAGTAGCAAGATCTGGCAGTTTGAGAAAGAAAGTTGTTCATGGAGAGGGTCGAGTCAAGGCAGACACCAAGGTTTTTAGCTGAATCAGAAATTGGGACTGATGTGTTATATAATGATAGAGAAAGAGGAGGCATCTGAGAAAGTTTCTGACGGGTGCCAATGAGGATAGCTTGTCTTGTCGTCGTTAAGCTGAAGTTTATTGTATGTCATCCAGTTCTTAATGTCCGAGTAATACTCAGTGGTGCGAGTCAAGAGGCGCTGTACATTGTCAGGTGAGTCACTGCCTTGAAGTTGGGTGTCATCAGCATAGAAGTGGTGTTTTATAGAGTGGGAGTTGATGATGGTGGGCAGGGGGGAGGTGTAAAGAGTGAAAAGAACAGGGCCAAGGACAGATCCTTGTGGAACACCACAGGTCAGGTGTGCAGGTTGAGAGTAAGTGCCATTAATGAGAACAGTTTGTTTTCTGTTTGATAGATATGAAGTGAACCAGGAGAGAGCAATGTCAAGAGATGCCAAAAGTATGATGGAGTCTAGAAAGGAGAATACCATGATCAATGGTATCAAAGGCTGCAGACAGATCAAGGAGTGTGAGGAGAGAGACTTTGCCAGTATCAGTTACAAGGAGGAGATTGTTGAGAATGTGTAGTAGGGCAGTTTCAGTGCTATGGCACTGGCGGTAGGCTGACTGGAAAGGATTGAGGAGATTGTTGGCAGACAGGTGAGAGTCCAGCTGGTTGAGGACAACTTTTTCAAGGAGTTTTGACAAGAAAGAGAGATTAGAGATAGGCCGGTAGTTTTTCAGTTCATTTGGGTCTAAATTGTATTTCTTGAGGAGAGGGTGAACGATAACAGACTTGAAAGAATCTGGGACAGTTCCAGTTTGAAGAGAAGTGTTAATGATGTCGGTGATGAATGGGAGGAGAGTAGGGAGACAGTCGGAGTAGAGAGAACCTGGAAGAGGATCCAGTTCGCAGGTTTTGAACGTCATGGATCTGATTGTGACAAGGGATAGATGCATATGGAGGGCCATGATGATGATAATGACATTCTCTACACACAGAAAAGACAAGCAGGCAGAGCATGTATGACTGCTACTCAAATGTAAATACCACCATTTATTTTCTGATAATTATTACTTGGAAAAAAGTTATTTCTCATTTCACTCCAAACACCCTGCATGCATGCATGCATGCACGCACCCCCACACACACACATATGCACGCAACACACACATACACATACACATTTACACATGCATGCAACACACACATACATACACATGCATCATACATTCACACACACATACACACACAAGCGCACACAACACACACACACACACTTTCCTTGAAAATCTGAGCACACTTTATAATGTCAACTTTAATTAAACAGACAGACCACATCTGACTACCACACAAATATCAAAACCGCCATAACAATTTCTGGAGTTTAACAACAAAAATCACTCATTTCACTCATAACACACACACACACACACACACAAGCACACACTCCCACAAAGACTCACACATACACGCTCTCACACATACACACACACTCACACAAAGACACGCGCTCACACACACACACAAACGCACAACACACACACATGCACACACACAACACACACATGCTCACACACACACATATGATCACAAACACACAAAACAAACACACACACACACACACACACACACATGCATGCTCCACACACACACACACACACATGCATGCTCCACACACACACACATAAATGCATCCACATTCCACAGATTCCTTGAAAATGTGAGCACACATTAGAATGACAGCGTCCTTTGATCCTGCATATGTCTGGTGGCCTGATGCTTCCAGAAGTCCTGGAGGGTGGTGTGGTACAGGGGCACTGCTCGAAGAATCTGTGACGTTCCTGAGATAATCTGAAATCAACACAGCCTGTGCTTAACTATTAATGGAGTAGCGGTCCAAGGGGAGCAACTTTTCCTTCAAATTGCACAATTTTTGACCAAAGTGTAAAAAATTACCAAACACCAACCACAAACAGTCCAGACATGAAACAAACACCACTGAAAAATAAAAGAAATTCACCTTTCAAATAATTTTATTCAAACTGAATATTCTTGACATCTTTCTTGTTGGAATCAGAAAAACACAAAACAGAATCAGGACGCATATTTAATGTGACAGAATAAGACAGATGCAAATTTTCAGCCAACTTGCCTTTGTCAAGCGTGTTCAAAAGACAATAAAGAATAGTTGTTTTGTTGCATTAAATGTGTGTTCTGATTCTACTGTTGTGTTTTTTCTGGTGCCTATTAGCTTGAATGCTGGCAGTCACTTTGAACGATATTTTAACTTTCTTGTTATACGCAATACAAAAGGGTATTCACAGATCAAAAAACAAAAAAGTTTCCTATCACTCTGTAACTTACATAACATATACTTCAAAAAACAAAGTTTCCTATCACTCTGTAACTTACATAACATATACTTCAAAAAACAAAGTTTCCTATCGCTCTGTAACTTAAATAACATATACTTCAAAAAACAAAGTTTCCTATCGCTCTGTAACTTAATTAACATATACTTCAAAAAACAAAGTTTCCTATCGCTCTGTAACTTAAATTATTTAACATATACTTCAAAAAACAAAGTTTCCTATCGCTCTGTAACTTAAATAACATATACTTCAAAAAACAAAGTTTCCTATCACTCTGTAACTTAAATAACATAATTATACTTCAAAAAACAAAGTTTCCTATCACTCTGTAACTTAAATAACATATACTTCAAAAAACAAAGTTTCCTATCGCTCTGTAACTTACATAACATATACTCAACAACAACAAAACTTCCATAATATGTAGGCCCTACTCAAAAAACAAAAAAAATTTCCTATTGCTCTGTAACTTAAGTAACATATACTCCAAAAAAAATCCCTATCGTTCTGTAACTTACATAACATATACTGAAAAAAAAAAGTTTCCTATCGCTGTGTAACTTAAATAACATATTCCATTCTTCCACACAGGTTAAGTACCACATGTATTAACTCCACAGCATCATAATTATCATCCTCCTCCTCAATTCATGATAAACACAAGGGTGACACTTTGAAAATCTGAAAAAACTGAAAATCAGGCTAACTGGAAAACTTTTTCGCTTGAAGGCACTAGCAGCACAATGGCACGACAGAAGTGACGTGTGTAGCCTAACAAAGATCGCTGGACCTGTGTTGTCTTCAACGATAGAGAGCGCTTCCTCATTTCTGGTCGTCTGCTACAGTGCTGCTTCGGTCATAATACCGCCGATTCGACTGTTTTTTTTCCCCCAAACATTTTTTGTTGTTGTTAATAACGAAAATGAAAAAATGGAATTTCCGCCTGGGGCCTTGCCGAGAAAACGGATTTCCATCACCCAGACGGAAGAGTGGCACCCATGTAAACACTATGCCAGCTTTTGTGGCCATAAAGATGGCATAGAAAATGGAACAACAACAACAATGTCAAGATTATTATAAGGGGAGAAAAGTTGGCAGCTATAAAAAGCTGGTGGCTGGGTAGGCTGCCCAACTGATAGATGAAAGCCCAGAGTAAGGCAAGACAAAGAGAGGGCTCTTCCATTCTCTCTTGGTCCAGAGGCTGGGCTGGCCCTGGTTGGTGCGCGTTGTATGGCTATGTCACGGGGTTTGTCATCTTCCCACCTTGCCATTCGATTTGTACACACGGTAACTGATGGCTGGGTCTGAACAGGTCACGCAGTGCATGGGCAGCCCCACTTTGGTGAAATGGTTATCATGTGGCACTGGGAGCTGGGAGGTGAACGTCCAGAGAGAGGTGAGGCATTGGTGCTCTGGGTCCCATCCAGCACCTCTACGTCCCACCAGCATTTCTCGGGTGTTTCTTATTCACTTCTTGTTCACTGGGAGTGGAAGAGTGAACACACCGTAACATAACATCACTGGGAGCGGAAGAGTGAACCCATAGTAACATAACATCACTGGGAGTGGAAGAGTGAACACACCGTAAACATAACATCACTGGGAGCGGAAGAGTGAACACATAGCAACATAACATCACTGGGAGCGGAAGAGTGAACACATAGTAAAATAACATCACTGGGAGCGGAAGAGTGAACACATAGTAACATAACATCACTGGGAGTGGAAGAGTGAACACATAGTAACATAACATCACTGGGAGCGGAAGAGTGAACACATAGCAACATAACATCACTGGGAGCGGAACAGTGAACACATAGTAAAATAACATCACTGGGAGCGGAAGAGTGAACACATAGTAACATAACATCACTGGGAGTGGAAGAGTGTACACATAATAACATAACATCACTGGGAGCGGAAGAGTGAACACATAGTAATATAACATCACTGGGAGTGGAAGAGTGAACACACCGTACAATAACATCACTGGGAGCAGAAGAGTGAACACACAGTAACATAACATCACTGGGAGTAGAAGAGTGAACATACCGTAACATAACATCACTGGGAGTGGAAGAGTGAACACACAATAACATAAGTGGAGAGTGGAAGAGTGAACACACAATAACATAACATCACTGGGAGTGGAAGAGTGAACACAATAACATCACTGGGAGTGGAAGAGCGAACACACAATAACATAACATCACTGGGAGTGGAAGAGTGAACACACAATAACATAACATCACTGGGAGTGGAAGAGGGAACACACAATAACATAACATCACTGGGAGTGGAAGAGCGAACACACAGTAACATAACATCACTGGGAGTGGAAGAGTGAACACACAATAACATAACATCAGTGGGAGTGGAAGAGTGAACACACAATAACATAACAGTGGGAGTGGAAGAGTGAACACACCGTAACATAACATCACTGGGAGTGGAAGAGTGAACACACAATAACATAACATCAGTGGGAGCGGAAGAGTGAACACACAATAACACAACATCACTGGGAGTGGAAGAATGAACACACAGTAACATAACATCACTGGGAGTGGAAGAGTGAACACACAATAACATAACATCACTGGGAGAGGAAGAGTGAACATACAATAACACAACATCACTGGGAGTGGAAGAGTGAACACACACAGTAACATAACATCACTGGGAGAGGAAGAGTGAACACACAATAACATAACATCACTGGGAGTGGAAGAGTGAACATACAGTGACATAACATCACTGGGAGTGGAAGAGTGAACACATAGTAACACAACATCACTGGGAGTGGAAGAGTGAACACACAGTGACACAACATCACTGGGAGTGGAAGAGTGAACACACCGTAACATAACATCACTGGGAGTGGAAGAGTGAACACACAATGACACAACATCACTGGGAGTGGAAGAGTAAACACACCGTAACATAACATCACTGGGAGTGGAAGAGTGAACACAATAACATCACTGGGAGTGGAAGAGTGAACACACAATAACATAACATCACTGGGAGTGGAAGAGTGAACACACAGTAACATAACATCACTGGGAGTGGAAGAGTGACCACACAATGACACAACATCACTGGGAGTGGAAGAGTGAACACACAATGACACAACATCACTGGGAGTGGAAGAGTGAACACACAGTAACATAACATCACTGGGAGTGGAAGAGTGGACACACAGTAACACAACATCACTGGGAGTGGAAGAGTGAACACACCGTAACATAACATCACTGGGAGTGGAAGAGTGAACACACAGTGACACAACATCACTGGGAGTGGAAGAGTGAACACGCAGTAACATAACATCACTGGGAGTGGAAGAGTGAACACAAAGTAACATAACATCACTGGGAGTGGAAGAGTGAACACAAAGTAAGATAACATCACTGGAGTGGAAGAGTGAACACAAAGTAAGAAACATCACTGGAAGTGGAAGAGTGAACACAAGTAAGATAACATCACTGGAAGTGGAAGAGTGAACACAAAGTAAGATAACATCACTGGGAGTGGAAGAGTGAACACACTGTAACATAACATCACTGGGAGTGGAAGAGTGAACACAAAGTAAGATAACATCACTGGGAGTGGAAGAGTGAACACAAGTAAGATAACATCACTGGGAGTGGAAGAGTGAACACACTGTAACATAACATCACTGGGAGTGGAAGAGTGAACACAAGTAAGATAACATCACTGGAAGTGGAAGAGTGAACACAAAGTAAGATAACATCACTGGGAGTGGAAGAGTGAACACACTGTAACATAACATCACTGGGAGTGGAAGAGTGAACACAAAGTAAGATAACATCACTGGAAGAGTGAATACACAGTAACACAACATCTGTACACACACACACGAAAACACCAACAAACCTGCACAGCAATGTAATCTCCTTGGCTAACAGGACGGAGGTCCAGCGTGTGTCGGTGAGAGGGGAGCTCAGCCTTGGGGAAAATGACTCGGGTGTTGGCCTCGTTCCTCCCCACCCAGTCCTTCTCTGATCTTTTGCTGGTCTGTCACAAAACAAAACAAAACAAAAAAAAAACACAAAAATTAAAAAAACCAAATCACCTGTCTGTGAAAGATCAGGAGAAAAAAATCTACTAAACATAAGTCGCAACAGACACATTTCCCAAAGCACACGAGCACACAGACACACACACATGCACGCACACACAACACACACATGCACACAACACACACACACACACACACACACACAACACACCACACACACAAGACACACACACACAGACACACACACACACACACACAGACACACACAGACACACACACACACACACACACGCACACACACACACAGCACACACACACACACACACACACACACACACACACAACAGACACACACACAGACACACACACACACACACACCTCTTTCATTTTCACAATCTGCAGTATCTCAATGCTGTTGAGTTTAATGTTAAACTGAAATTCAGTTGTATCCATCACACTTCTGAAGAAGAATTCCCCTCTGAAGGCCACAGCTTAACCTAAACTCTCTCTTTTCTCTCTCTCTCCCTTCTCTCTCTCACACACCACACACATATACACACACATGTACACACACACAAGTACATACACACACATGCACATACACATATGCATATATATCATGATGGTATGCACTTAAATTGCACATTCTGGAATGATCCTCAGAAGGAATATATGAAAAAGCCTAAGAAACCCCTTGACAAAATATATTTAAAAACCCTAAGAAAACCCCTTGACAGAATATATTTAAAAGCCTAAGAAACCCTTGACAGAATATATTTAAAAGCCTAAGAAACCCCTTGACAGAATATACTTAAAAGCCTAAGAAACCCCTTGACAGAATATATTTAAAAGCCTAAGAAACCCCTTGACAGAATATACTTAAAAGCCTAAGAAACCCCTTGACAGAATATATTTAAAAGCCTAAGAAACCCCTGACAGAATATATTTAAAAGCCTAAGAAACCCCTTGACAGAATATATTTAAAAGCCTAAGAAACCTGACAGAATATACAAAAAGCCTAAGAAACCCCCTGACAGAATATATACAAAAGCCTAAGAAATCTGACAGAATATACAAAAGCCTAAGAAATCTGACAGAATATACAAAAAGCCTAAGAAATACTTTCACAGAATAAGCAGTATAAGCCAAAGAAAACCTTTGACAGAATATGCAAAAAATCCTTAAAAAAAATACTCTTTCACAGTACATGCAAAAAAAAGCCTAAGAAACCCTTTGACAGAATGTGCAAAAAAGCCTGAAAACTCTTTACAGATTATGCAAAAAAGCCGAAGAAACTCTTTGACAGAATACGCAAAATGCCTAAAAAAACCCTCTTTGACAGTATATGCAAAAAAGCCTAAGAAACATTTGACAGAATATGTGAAAAAGCGTATGAAACCAACTACGAAACCAAATATTACAAACCCCTTCCACAAGCACCAGCTGCTTGGAGCCAGTCTGCGAGACATGAACTTTCTCCACTTCTGCACGGAAAGCTGCCACAAGCTCTGTATGTCGATGCTGTTACTCTGCCGGCACATCGTCTGTCAGTCGATAAAGCGCCGTTTTCTGCAGAGAAACGTACATGTTTCGAAAGACAAGTGCAGTTTCTGAAGACAAAGTCCCATGTTTTTTGAAAGACAAAGTGCATGTTTTTTGAAAGACAAAGTGCATGTTTTTGAAAGACAAAGTGCATGTTCTACTGAAAGACAAAGTGTTATCTTCTCTGAAAGACAAAGCGTATGTTTTCAAAAAGACAAAGCGCATGTTTTCTGAAAGACAAAGCGTATGTTCGCATGTTTTCTGAAAGACAAAGCATGTGTTTTCTGAAAGACAAAGCGCGTTTTCTGAAAGACAAGCATGTGTTTTCTGAAAGACAAAGCGCGTTTTCTGAAATACAAAGCATGTGTTTTCTGAACAGACGAAGCACATGTTTTCTGAAAGACAAAGCGTGTGTTTTCTGAAAGACAAAGCGCATGTTTTCTGACAGACAAGCGTACGTTTTCTGAAAAAGAGAAAGCATCTGTTTACTGAAAGACAAAAATGCGTGTTTTGTGAAAGATAAAGCGCATGTTTTGTGAACGACAAAGTGCGTTTTCTGACAGACAAAGCGCATTTTCTGAAAGACAAAGCGCATGTTTTCTGAAAGACAAAGCGCATGTTTTCTGAAAGACAAAGGGTGTGTTTTCTGAAAGGCAAAGGGTGTGTTTTCTGAAAGACAAAGCGCTGTTTTCTGAAAGACAAAGCGCATGTTTTCTGAAAGACAAAGCGCATGTTTTCTGAAAGACAAAGGGTGTGTGTTCTGAAAGGCAAAGGGTGTGTTTTCTGAAAAACAAAGCACGTTTTCTGAAAGACAAAGCACATGTTTTCTGAAAGACAACGCGAATTTCTTGCACAGAATTTCCAGGAGGTGGGAATACTTTTTGATACTGAAAGAGCCACAGCATCCTCAGGGGATGGGGTGGGGGGTGGGGGTCACAGAAGTCATAGAGACCACTAGACAAGTGACAACAGTATAAAGAAGTAGCATACTTGTATCTTTTTTAACCCTTTGACTCCCGAACACTGTTCACCAGTATCCTGGATTGCCAAAATGCTAGCAAAGCAAAACCTTAACCCTTTGACTTCCTCACCCTACCCACCACTTCCTGCAGGAAGCTGGTGGGTAGGGTGAGGAAGTCAAAGGGTTAAGTTTTTGCAGATGGTGGATAGGGTGCAGGAGTCGAAGGGTTAAATGATGAAGACTGGTAGAGAAGAAAAGCACGGTGAACACAAACCGCGTACCTGGCGCATGCTGTAAGGGAAGCAGAAGGCAAAGTTGTACTGCACGTCGCGTATGAGGGACACTGTGTCCTGGTGGTCCCTCTCACTCTCCCCACAGAACCCAGCGATGAAGTCGCTGGACAAGGCCACATCTGCAAACAGATGCACACACACATAACACAGCGATGACAACAGTGGACAGGTCTGATCTGTACACACACACATGCATTAAAACATACACACACAATACAAACAAAACACACATTCACACTCACATTCACACACACACATACACACTCACACACACACACATAAACACACATACATGCGTGCACACACACACACATACACCCACACACAACACAGCAATGGAGTCACTGGACAAAGCAACATCTGCGCGCGCACACACACACACACACACACACACACACACACACACACACATATACATGTACACACACACAAGCATAGCAATGAAGTCACTGGACAAAGCAATATCTGCCCCCCCCCCCACACACACACACAAACATAACATACACATATACACAAACACACACAAACATAATACACATATACACAAACACATACACAAACACATACACATACACAACACACACACATACACAAACATAAACACATACAAAAATTGCCACCACCAGACACAAGCTACAACCTCCATAGGACCAAATGGTTCATTGAGTAACAGACTCTGTTCTCACTGGCCAACTTTAGTGGTCATAGGGTGTGAGTACTTATTTGTTGAGGGCAAGATGCTCTGCAAGATGCTGCGGGCAAGATGCTGAGGGCAAGATGTTGAGGGCAAGATGGCGAGAGCAAGATACTACCATCTGATGTCTTCGATCTGATATCTGTCAGATTTGAACTTCCTATCATCAAGAAACAAATACCTGTGCCTCTTTGTGAGGTGTGTGACTCAGTGATTAAAATACCTGCTTGGAGAAAGAAATCTGGGTTTGAATCATAGATACGATGGGGATTTTTCTATCCCCTCCAATAAATCTTGAATAAATGCCAGTTTCAATTTCCTGAGATGGCATCTCCAAGTTTGGGAATAAATTCCGTATGCATCGACACCACAGATGCAATGATCAAAAATGATCATGGCATAAATCCCCAGGCTCTATACCTGTGCATAAACCCTACATGGTGGCCTAGGTACTTATCTTATTGATGAGATGATAAAACTGATATCCTGTGCGCAACATGAACCTAGCGCACGTCAGAGATCCCTTGGCAACAAAGGACTTGTCCTTGGCAAAACCGAAGCAAAATCTATGTCACAAGTAAACAGAAGTATACGTGTACAGAAAAAAAAACATAGATGGTGCTGCACTGCAGTGATGTTCTCTCCCCTGGAAGATCAGCCTGAATTTCATGTGGCAAATGTGCTATGACCAAAAATACAAAGAAATGCAAATACAAGAAACAAATATTAGTCAAGGTCAGCTACGAGAACAAAGCAGTCACAAAACAAAGCATTTGGTCCAATGGAGGTCTGGGGGTGGGGGGAGGAGAAAGACCAATTGGAGGGGGGGGGGGGAAGGAAGGAAGGAGACCAAATACCAGAGACAATGACCTGGAATAATACTGCGGATACGATGCACTAGGTCCATGTAGGCGGCACGTGTGTACCCACGCCCCATGGCCTCCAACATGGCATCGCTGCCGCTCTGAGCAGGAAGATGTAGCTGTCGGCAAATGTTGGCCTTCTCTTGGATCAGCTTCAAAACCTGGGACAAACATTCTAGAACAATGGTGCCTGCTGGTGAATTGTTCACACACAATTAGAAAAGATTGTCAAGCCATTCTTACAATCTCCCTTTTATATGCAAGCCAGCAGCCAGTTCCTGATAGTGCAATGACAATGAAAGCAGTGTATGTTATGTTTTGGCACTGTCATCAGCTTTTGTTCTGAAGATCACAGGGTGCATGATGTTTGATGTGTACACAGGCGATCTGAAAGATAGGGTGGTAAAGATCTATCAAAATAATGATAGGTAAAGCTTGCAAATTCATACTGGCAGCAACATTTCACTGGGGACCACCGCATTTTTTTTATAAATATTTTGAGCGGTAGTATTACATGATCATGCTATGACCAGTGGTGTTCTTTGAGCAATGCTGTTACATAATCATGCAGTAACCAGGGAACTTTTTTGAGCAGTGGTGTTACACGATCAGTTGTAACCAGCAGATTTCTTTGAACAGTGGTGTTACACGATTATGCTGAAACCCATGGATTTTTTTAATGTTTTTTGAGCAGTGGTGTTACATGACCACGCTGTAACCAAGGGATTATTTTAGCAGCGGTGTTACATGATCATGCTGTAACCAAGGGATTTCTTTCAGGAGTGGTGTTACATGATCATGCTGTACCCAAGGGTGCTCTTTGAGAAGTGGTGTTACATGATCATACTGTAACCAGTGAATTTCTTTGAGCAGTGGTGTTACACAATCATGGTGTAACCCATGGTGTTCTTTGTGAAGTGGTGTTACATGATCATGCTATAACCAGTGGATTTTTTAACAGTGGTGTTACACGATCATACTGTAACCAAGGGTGTTTCTCTGAGCAATGGTGTTACATGACTATACTGTAACTAAGGGTGTTCTTTGAGCAATGGTGTTACAAGATTATGCTATAACCAAGGGGTTTCTTTCAGCAGTGGTGTTACATGATCATGCTGTAACCAAGGGTGCTCTTTGAGAAGTGGTGTTACATGATCATACTGTAACCAGTGAATTTCTTTGAGCAGTGGTGTTACACAATCATGGTGTAACCCGTGGTGTTCATGCTCAGTGGATTTTTTAACAGTGGTGTTACATGATCATACTGTAACCAAGGGTGTTCTTTGAGCAATGGTGTTACATGATCATACTGTAACCAGTGGTGTTCTTTCAGCAATGGTGTTACATGATCATACTGTAACCAAGGGTGTTCTTTCAGCAATGGTGTTACATGATCATGCTGTGACCAAGGGTGTTCTTTCAGCAATGGTGTTATATGATCATGCTGTAACCAGTGGTGTTCTTTCAGCAATGGTGTTACATGATCATACTGTAACCAAGGGTGTTCTTTTAGCAATGGTGTTATATGATCATACTGTAACCAGTGGTGTTCTTTCAGCAATGGTGTTACATGATCATACTGTAACCACTGGTGTTCTTTTAGCAATGGTGTTATATGATCATACTGTAACCAGTGGTGTTCTTTCAGCAATGGTGTTACATGATCATACTGTAACCAAGGGTGTTCTTTCAGCAATGGTGTTATATGATCATACTGTAACAAGTGGTGTTCTTTCAGCAATGGTGTTATATGATCATACTGTAACCAGTGGTGTTCTTTCAGCAATGGTGTTACATGATCATACTGTAACCAGTGGTGTTCTTTCAGCAATGGTGTTATATGATCATACTGTATCCAGTGGTGTTCTTTCAGCAATGGTGTTACATGATCATACTGTAACCAGTGGTGTTCTTTCAGCAATGGTGTTACATGATCATACTGTAACCAAGGGTGTTCTTTCAGCAATGGTGTTATATGATCATACTGTAACCAGTGGTGTTCTTTCAGCAATGGTGTTACATGATCATACTGTAACAAGTGGTGTTCTTTCAGCAATGGTGTTACATAATCATACTGTAACCAGTGGTGTTCTTTCAGCAATGGTTCTATATGATCATACTGTAACCAGTGGTGTTCTTTCAGCAATGGTGTTACATGATCATACTGTGACCAGTGGTGTTCTTTCAGCAATGGTGTTACATGATCATACTGTAACCAGTGGTGTTCTTTCAGCAATGGTGTTACATGATCATGCTGTGACCAAGGGTGTTCTTTCAGCAATGGTGTTACATGATCATACTGTAACCAGTGGTGTTCTTTCAGCAATGGTGTTATATGATCATACTGTGACCAGTGGTGTTCTTTCAGCAATGGTGTTACATGATCATACTGTAACCAAGGGTGTTCTTTCAGCAATGGTGTTACATGATCATGCTGTGACCAAGGGTGTTCTTTCAGCAATGGTGTTACATGATCATACTGTAACCAGTGGTGTTCTTTCAGCAATAGTGTTACATGATCATACTGTAACCAGTGGTGTTCTTTCAGCAATGGTGTTATATGATCATGCTGTGACCAAGGGTGTTCTTTCAGCAATGGTGTTATATGATCATACTGTAACCAGTGGTGTTCTTTCAGCAATGGTGTTATATGATCATACTGTAACCAGTGGTGTTCTTTCAGCAATGGTGTTACATGATCATACTGTAACCAGTGGTGTTCTTTCAGCAATGGTGTTACATGATCATACTGTAACCAGTGGTGTTCTTTCAGCAATGGTGTTATATGATCATACTGTAACCAGTGGTGTTCTTTCAGCAATGGTGTTACATGATCATACTGTAACCAGTGGTGTTCTTTCAGCAATGGTGTTACATGATCATACTGTAACCAGTGGTGTTCTTTCAGCAATGGTGTTACATGATCATACTGTAACCAGTGGTGTTCTTTCAGCAATGGTGTTACATGATCATACTGTAACCAGTGGTGTTCTTTCAGCAATGGTGTTACATGATCATACTGTAACCAGTGGTGTTCTTTCAGCAATGGTGTTATATGATCATACTGTAACCAGTGGTGTTCTTTCAGCAATGGTGTTACATGATCATACTGTAACCAGTGGTGTTCTTTCAGCAATGGTGTTACATGATCATACTGTAACCAGTGGTGTTCTTTCAGCAATGGTGTTACATGATCATACTGTAACCAGTGGTGTTCTTTCAGCAATGGTGTTACATGATCATACTGTAACCAAGGGTGTTCTTTCAGCAATGGTGTTAAATGATCATGCTGTAACCAGTGTTTTTGAGGAATTGTGTTCTGTGATCATATAACCAGTGATGTTCTTTAAGCAGGCATGCTCAGTGATCATGCTATAACCGGTGGTTTTGAGGAATTGTGTTCTGTGATCATATAACCAGTGATGTTCTTTAAGCAGGCATGCTCAGTGACCATGCTATAACCGGTGGTTTTGAGGAATTGTGTTCTGTGATCATATAACCAGTGATGTTCTTTAAGCAGGTGTGCTCAGTGACCACGCTGTAACCGGTGTTTTTGAGGAATTGTGTTCTGTGATCATATAACCAGTGATGTTCTTTAAGCAGGCATGCTCAGTGATCATGCTGTAACCGGCAGTGCTCTCTGAACAATGGAGTTCTATGATCATTACTTTCTTTCCCTTACAATCAGATGACCTGCATTGTTCTGAACCATCTGCAAATCGAAAAATCCGTTCTGATGCCAAGCCAGCAAGCACAGGATTAAAATACAGTGGCGCCTCAGGATACAAATTTATTTTGTTCCATAACGTAGCTCATATCGTGAAAAACTCATATCTCGAAACGAATTTCCCCATTTGAAATAATGGAAATCCAATTAATCCGTTCCATACCCCAAAAATATCAATATAAAAATCAATTAACATTGTATTTTATGCAGAATTAAAGTAATTTTTCTAACATTTAACAATGATAAATAATATACTGTACTTTACCTTTATGAAGAGTCGTGGCTGGCTTGAGGGAGACGATGGGGAGGAGGAGCGGGGTTACTGTGGACGACATCGTGGGTTACAAAATTTCTTCACGTAAACCACGAAAAGCGCAAATGAACGCAGAGATGCTTCTGCTACAAGAGAACAATGCACCCTGAGAGCGGGATGCAGTGGCGGGAAGCACGTGGCGTAATCACAACGTCGCTTGTAACGCGAGCAAATGCTCGAATACCGAGGCGAATTTTCCAAGTATTTTGTGCTCGTGACCTGATTTGCTTGTACGGGGAGACGCTCGTATCCTGAGGCGCCACTGTAGTTTAGATGGGAAGTTATTACAACAATGACAAGTCGTTTACAAGCAGACTGAAAAACAAAAGAGAACAATACAAAAGAAAGAGCAAAACACAAGCTTTTCTTTCTATAACTATTTCTACAACAACAGCAATGAAGATAAAACAGAAAACACCACCTTCTTCTTTTTCCCTACCTCATCAGGAAAGTCTTTGGGATGAGGGGATGTGAACCGTATCCTCATTTCAGGATTGACCTCCGACACTTTCTCCAGGAGGTCCGCGAAGCGACGACCCCCAGAGCGAGGCTTGTACACCGTGCGGAAGCCACGACTCATCTCCGTCAAAGTCTGGACATCCACACCGCCCATGCTCGAGGTTTCAGAAAGGTCGCGATAACTGTTGACATTCTGACCCAGCAAAGTGACCTCTCTGATGCCCTGCACAATACAATGTCTGTGGTGAGGGGCGATGACCTCTGACACACTGCATGATGCAATGCCCTAGTAAAAAAAAAACAGGAGAGATGACTTTGCATACATTTTTATTTTTCAATGAGGTGTGGTGTGACTTTGTGTACAATTTTGTCAATGAGGTGTGGCTGGCATAGAAGTGGAGTTCCAGCATCCCAATCCAACTACGTGAGTTTGCACTGGTCCACTTTACACATGTGTCACTGAAGGTATTGCTCATTTATTCCAAGCATGCAGACAGTATCTTCATCATCATCATCATGTCGAGCTTGCTCGGCTATCCATGACATGTTTCTTCCATCCTTCTCTGTCAGACATTGCAGTAAGTAGTTCATCATACTGACAGCCCGTATCATCAATCAGTTCGTCGATGAAGGTCTTCTTTGGACGTCCTGGTCTTTGTTTGCCGTGACTGGGTCTCCATAGTAGAACATTCCCCACCAGTTCTTCTTTGCTACGCCAGCAGTGTCCTGTGAAGCGCAGTCTTTGTTGATATATTGATTTACTGATTGGTGGGATCTTACCATATAACTCTTTGTTAGCTGGATGTTCTCTCCAGGATTTGTTCAGGGCTGCACGCAGCATTCGAGTGTATGCTCCATCAATCTTCTTCTCCAATGTCGTTGTTAGGATCCAAGAGATTGAGCCATATGTAAGAACGGACTCTACTGCTGCTAGGAAGAAGTTCCTTTTCAGGTTGTCCGGTAGATTGGATTTCCAGATTTTGTCCAGTTGATTTAGTGCACCCCAGGCATTTCCGAGTCTGATGTTGACGTCTTGTTCTGTGGAGTCGATGTAGCTGCCAAGGTACTTAAAGTCTTCAACTTGTTTGATCACATCTCCATTGAGACTTCTCATACCTTCTGATGCGTCTTGATTCAGACAGATGAACTCTGTTTTGTTCGCATTGAGGTGGAGCCTGATCTCCATTGCTGTTCTTTCGATATTGTGAGAGATTTGCATCCTTTAGGAGGTCTGCGAGAACAGCCAGGTCATCAGCGTAATCCGCATGTTATCTTTACCGCAGGGTAGCATCTGCTCTTCTGTTCTGTGAGGGTAAAGCCGAGTTTTTTGTTCTGAAGACAGTATCTTGAGAAAGTGAAAGTGAAACTGTAACACCTAAATCTGCTAGGAACCAGAAAAAAACACGAAAAAAAGAATCAGAACGCACATTTAATACAACCAGACAAGACAAGCACAAATTTTCAGCCAACTGGCCTTTGTCAAGGGTAAGATCACAAACAAACAAAACACCAAATACAAAAGGAGAAAAAGACTCAAATTTCCCTGCTGCTCCGTCCAGTCTGGTCCTGTTTGCTTGAACATGGGCAGTCACACTTATTCTGGATGACCTAAATCTGCTGTCCATAATTCTCTCCTCCAAACACCCATACTCCCTCCTGCCCCCCCCCCCCCCCCCATACCTACACAAACACGTTACCTCATTTGGAGAGCTGCTTACCTCATCAGACAGCTGTTTAATTTCATCCAAAATTGATGAAATGGGTCGACTCCTTTCACGACCACGAGTGAAGGGTACAATGCAGTACGTACACATGTTGTCACAGCCACGCATTATAGACCTAGCGTGAAAGACAAAAATCTAAATCAAAATGACTGCCAGCATTCAAAGAAATAAGAACCAGAAGCACACAAAAATAGACTGAAATGCGTACAAGACAGGTACAAGTGTTCAGCAAACTGGCCTCTGTCAGGTGTACATGAGAGACAAAAAATAATAAATACACAAAAAACAGTATCAGACTCTTCTTCTCATTTTCTCATTTAACACTTGGAAATAGTAAATACACTAAAAACAGTAGACTCTTCTCATTTTTCTCACTGTTACACTGGAAACAGGAAAAGAAAAGCAAGTACACATATCAATGCACTTGCGCACATAATCTAAGGAAATGCCCCTGCGTTGAACACTCTGTCCAATTAATTGCACAGGGGATTTAAGAAACATACCTAAATACAAATTTAAGCATAACTATAACCACTTAACATATATAAAATCAGACCTGAATTACCTAAAATTGCTTCTGCATATCTCAATTCCCTAGAGCAAAAATTGCACTAAATACATATACCAAGGTACGTAAGACTTTATCAAACACATACAGGTGAATGGACCAGCAAGGCAGAAAATAATAGGAAGAAATGACAGAAAACAAAGGAACAAGGCAGAAACAAAGAAAGTGACAGAAAACATGACATTTCCAGCGCAGAATTTCCAGAAGGCGGGGGATACTGTTTATACTGAAAGAGCCTCCAGCATCCTCACAGGGGGCAAAGGCTCTGTTAGCCACATCAGCGTTCAGTGACCTAGATTGTAGCGCACACCCCTAAAACCAGAGTATGACTAAATATCAAAGACAGGTTCAGCCTCCGGTTCACACTGCTTATACCCCAGCCAAGTACTAGAGCGAACATCAGGGCTAACATCACGTTACAAATGACACCCAAGTTTAAGTAAAAAAGACAACAGCAAAAAACCAAGCTCACCATTATCCTTGCAAGTCTAAAATACATTTAAAGAAAAACATTGTCACACATAAAATCACAAAAGACAGAGTATGCAGACTGCGCAGCAACACAACATGCGCACAGTGTGAGCAGAAGAAGCAGAACACCATGCACATGACAACGGTCAAAACACAGAGCAACACTCACACAAAGGCGGAAGGACTGCCGTGGTTGTAACGCACAGGGACGACGTCTGCATATGTCTCCTCCAAAGACAACTGTACGTTCACTGAAAACATGCACAAGGTATGGTAAACAATCAGGACACTAATACACTAAATATGTAACATCCCTCACATTTTCTGGTGTAGTCAAATCATTCAGTCCCAGCCCGCAACATTAAAAACTGGCCTATTCACCACTCATCTTAATGTTGCCATCGTTCTGGTGGTGTCAGCTCAGTGTTTGACATGTCCCTTCTCCCCTTTCCCCGTTTCAAGACCTTGCCAGCGCATAGGGTTTTGTGCAGGCTCAGGAAATCTGTCAGATAATTGCTGGCAGATTTGGGTGGAGCATATATGGAGTTGTCCGAGCACGCAAAAATTGCGATAACTCTTACTGATTTGAACATTTCGATATGCTTGACTCCCTTCTCCTTCAAGGTGTCTTATGTTTGTTTTTAACCCTTTGACTCTCACACCCTGTCCACCAGCAACGTGCATTGTCAATGATGCTCACAAAACAAAAACTTAACCCTTTGACTCCCGAACCCTGTCCACCAGCAACCTGCATTGTCAATGATGCTCACAAAACAAAAACTTAACCCTTTGACTCCCGAACCCTGTCCACCAGCAACCTGCATTGTCAATGATGCTCACAAAACAAAAACTTAACCCTTTGACTCCCGAACACTGTCCACGAGCAACCAGCATTGTCAATGATGCTCACAAAACAGAAACTTAACCCTTTGACTCCGAACCCTGTCCACCAGCATCCTGCATTGTCAATGATGCTCACAAAACAAAAACTTAACCCTTTGACTCCCTCACCCTATCCACCAGCTTCCTGCCAGAAGCTGGTGGATAGGATGAGGGCATCAAAAGGCTAACTTTTTGCAGTTGGCGGATATGGTGCGGGAGTCAAAGGGTTAAGGCCTGCCTTTGTGCCTGCTGCGTCTGTCTGCACAAAATTCTTTACATGCTTGTGATGTTATCCAACATCGCGATCAGTGCAGTATCATCAGCATATACAGGGTGTTCCAAAAGTCTTGGCACATTTTAACATTGATTACCCAAAAACCCTGAAGAATACAACAATGCATGTTACATATTCCGAAAGCTGGCTGTTTTGAGTTTTCTGTTGACTGTTCAAAGATGCTCAATGTGAGCACCGTTGGTCACTCGGCACACATCAAGGCGATAGTCAAATTCTTGCCAAACGCGTTCCAGCAGTGCGTTGTTGATTGTTCAGCAGATATGAGGACTTGAAATGTGCCCACAAAAACATACAAAACCATCATTATCGTCCCAAATAAAATTCATGGATTCAGCTTTAAAATGATACCAGTTTTATCTTACTACCGCTCATAGTTCAGCAGATATGAGGACTTGAAATGTGCCCAAGACTTCTGAAACACCCTGTATATTTGTGATGTTTTGACCACCAATTTTTATTCCCACGTTTTGAGCATCTATTTCTCTCACAACCGTCTCTCTGAATGCATGATGAAGAGATTAGGCGAGAGGATGCATCCCTGACGTATTCCTTTGCTGATGCTAAAATATTTACAATTTTAGTTGTTCCCTCTAACTGTTGCCTTTTAGTCACTGTACAGGGCTGCAATAAGAGAAATCAGATTTCGAGGAATATCATGGGATATTAGTCGCCTTCTCGCTTCTGTTCCAAGAGCTCAGTACAAAATATCAAGTGACCCATGTTGTAAGTTTAGAAATGCCGCACGTTCTTCATAAGACCTATGTGTGAAACTGTCTTGTTACCATATACTGAGTAGAAAATATTAAGTAACCCATATTGTGAGCGTAGAAATGCAGCATGCTTTTCACTGAGACCTACATGTGAAACACTGAGTGTGTTTTATGTAAAGCACACCTGAGGCCATATTTTTTTTTTCAAAATCTGTTAAAAAGAGGTATGTTTTCTTTCAATACTAACTTTTATTAAGTGTGGCTTTAAAATATCAGTTATCAAAATGTGTTTCTCAGTATGCAGAATTTGTTTATTCGTGTGTGTGTGTGTGTGTCTGTGTATGTGTTTTGCCAACAGGCACAGTGACAAAACTACAGAGTGTTAACCCTTTTCCTACCTAGAAAATAGGTCACTGTACTAACTATTGACCAAGTAATGTTAAGAGAGAGACTTCAGAAACACTCAAATTACGCCCGTTTTTTGCCATTTTTGCCGCTTCAAATGTATAAACGCAGAAAGGAAATGACAAGAGTATACGCCCTTTGCCAGAAAAGGATTCACGTCAGCAATGCGGCCATTTCCTATTTATATACTCGAAACTGAAACTACGGTTCAGGGCACGAAATCCTCGTGACGTGGTCCACGGAGAGAGAAAGCTGAGTCACGAGGATCTTGTGACGTCGTACGGAATGTGTTAAAAAAACAACTTCTGTAGTTTTAAATAAGTTAATGACAGTAAGTCAGCGTGACCGCAGCTGTGTGTAAATGACTTTCAATGCAGACACTAAGGGCCGTTTTCATCTGACAGTATCAGTGCACAAGGGTTAATTCTTTCACTCCCAAACCCTACCCACCAACTGCAACAACTCAACTCTTTCACTCCCTCACACTATCAGGGTGAAGGAGTCAAAGGGTTAAGTTTTGGCTTTGCTAGCATGGTTGGCAATACAGGATGCTGGTGGACAGGGTGTGGGAGTCAAAGGGTTAAATAAATGAACAATGGTACAATACCTGCAGCTTGGCCAGAAGCGAAGGAGGAAGCCAGAAGATGAGGCAGATCTCTGTATGCATCAGGTCCACACACCACATCCACCATTTTTTCCTTTTCCACTATTTTCTCCTTCAGTCTCTCGGCCATACAACCTGGGCAGAACAAGGCAAAAGAGAAAAATGACAACGCTTTATATATTGGTACCAACCTGGGCAGAACAAGGCAAAAGAGAAAAATGACAATGCTTTATATATTGGTGGCAACCTGGGCAGAACAAGGCAAAAGAGAAAAATGACAATGCTTTATATATTGGTGGCAACCTGGGCAGAACAAGGCAAAAGAGAAAAATGACAATGCTTTATATATTGGTGGCAACCTGGGCAGAACAAGGCAAAAGAGAAAAATGATGCTTTATATATTGGTGGCAACCTGGGCAGAACAAGGCAAAGGAGAAAAATGATGCTTTATATATTGGTGGCAACCTGGGCAGAACAAGGCAAAAGAGAAAAATGATGCTTTATATATTAGTGGCAACCTGGGCAGAACAAGGCAAAAGAGAAAAAAGACAATGCTTTATATATTGGTGGCAACCTGGGCAGAACAAGGCAAAAGAGAAAAATGACAATGTTTTATATATTGGTGGCAACCTTGGCAGAACAAGGCAAAAGAGAAAAATGATGCTTTATATATTGGTGGCAACCTGGGCAGAACAAGGCAAAGGAGAAAAATGATGCTTTATGTATTGGTGGCAACCTGGGCAGAACAAGGCAAAGGAGAAAAATGACAATGCTTTATATATTGGTGGCAACCTGGGCAGAACAAGGCAAAAGAGAAAAATGACAACGCTTTATATATTGGTGGCAACCTGAGCAGAACAAGGCAAAAGAGAAAAATGACAACACTTTATATATTGGTGGCAACCTGGGCAGAACAAGGCAAAGGAGAAAAATGATGCTTTATATATTGGTGGCAACCTGGGCAGAACAAGGCAAAGGAGAAAAATGACAACGCTTTATATATTGGTGGCAACCTGGGCAGAACAAGGCAAAAGAGAAAAATGATGCTTTATATATTGGTGGCAACCTGGGCAGAACAAGGCAAAAGAGAAAAATGACAATGCTTTATGTATTGGTGGCAACCTGGGCAGAACAAGGCAAAAGAGAAAAATGACAACGCTTTATATATTGGTGGCAACCTGAGCAGAACAAGGCAAAGGAGAAAAATGAGAACGCTTTATATATTGGTGGCAACCTGGGCAGAACAAGGCAAAAGAGAAAAATGACAACGCTTTATATATTGGTGGCAACCTGGGCAGAACAAGGCAAAGGAGAAAAATGATGCTTTATATATTGGTGGCAACCTGGGCAGAACAAGGCAAAGGAGAAAAATGACAACGCTTTATATATTGGTGGCAACCTGGGCAGAACAAGGCAAAGAGAGAAAAATGACAACGCTTTATATATTGGTGGCAACCTGGGCAGAACAGGCAAAGGAGAAAAATGACAATGCTTTATATATTGGTGGCAACCTGGGCAGAACAAGGCAAAAGAGAAAAATGACAATGCTTTATATATTGGTGGCAACCTGAGCAGAACAAGGCAAAAGAGAAAAATGACAATGCTTTATATATTGGTGGCAACCTGGGCAGAACAAGGCAAAAGAGAAAAATGACAACGCTTTATATATTGGTGGCAACCTGGGCAGAACAAGGCAAAAGAGAAAAATGACAATGCTTTATATATTGGTGGCAACCTGGGCAGAACAAGGCAAAGGAGAAAAATGACAATGCTTTATATATTGGTGGCAACCTGGGCAGAACAAGGCAAAAAAGAAAAATGACAATGCTTTATATATTGGTGGCAACCTGGGCAGAACAAGGCAAAAAAGAAAAATGACAATGCTTTATATATTGGTGGCAACCTGGGCAGAACAAGGCAAAAAAGAAAAATGACAATGCTTTATATATTGGTGGCAACCTGGGCAGAACAAGGCAAAAAAGAAAAATGACAATGCTTTATATATTGGTGGCAACCTGGGCAGAACAAGGCAAAAAAGAAAAATGACAATGCTTTATATATTGGTGGCAACCTGGGCAGAACAAGGTAAACAATCTATCGAACAGGGGATTTAAAAAACACATCTGAATAAAAATTCAAACATAACTATGGACATTAAAACACAAAAAATGGGCCTAAATTACCTAAAATTGCTTCCACATATCTCATTCCCTTAGCACCAAAAATCCACATCATACATGTACCCAATTATCAATCCTAAGAGAAAGTACGTAAGACTTTATCGAACACATACAGGTGAATGGACCAGCAAGGCAGAAATTGATAGGAAGAAATGACAGAAAGCAAAGGAACAAAGAAGAAACAAAGAGAGTGACAGAAAAGAGGAAATTTCTAGCACAGAATTTCCACAAGGTGGGGATACTATTCATACTGAAAGAACCCCCGGCATCCCCACGGGGGACTGCTGCAGCTTTCCTTCTGTTTCTTCTGTCAAGAACCAGAAAAAAACACACACAAAATTAGAACGTGTATTTAGTACAACCAGACAAGACAGGCGCAAATTTTCAGCCAACTGGCCTTTGTCAAGCGTAGACGTAAGATCGCAAATGAACAAACACCGAATTTTTATACTGGTGTTTGTTCATTTGTGATCTTACATCTACACTTGACAAAGGCCAGTTGCGCCTGTCTTGTCTGGTTGTATTAATTTAAATATGCATTCTGATTATTTTCATGTTTTTTTTTCTGGTTCCTGTTTGTTTGAACACGGGCAGTCACACTTTTGTTTCAGATTTCTCTTCTGTCAAGTCTCTTTCTTCTCTGTGATGGCAATGCCTACATGAACAGCCTGGCAACAGGCACAGTGATTTGTGGCTCTTTTCCCGGTGGTCCGCACCAATATCAGCAGGTTTCAGGTCACGTTTGCAGCAAAGAGCACCCTGTGGGCCAGAATCCTGCAGCAAGTTCACCATACAGGACATCTTTAGGGATGCAGCCATCATGCATGCTGTGAAAATGACCAAGCCAGCGCCAGCATCGTGTAAAGACGGATTACATGATTGGCATACTAGCTTGGTCCAGGATGTCTTTATTTGGCATACAGTCCTTCCAGGAAATGCCCAGAATCTGGCACAAGCGCCAAAGGTGGAAGCTATTGAGTTAGTGCTCTTTATGCACGTAGGTTGTCCAGCTCTCACTGCCATAGAGAAGGGTACACAGTATGCAGGCTCAGTACACTCCAACCTTACTGGCTGTGGTGAACTTGTTATCTCGCATTGTATCTGCCAGTATCTCACATTGTCAGCCGAGACAGCAAAAGCTAAACTTTATCCCTTTCACTCCCTCACCCTCTCCACCAGCTTCCTGTGGGATAGGGTGAGGAAGCAAAAGGGTCAAGTTTTTACAGCTGGTGGATAGTGGGAGTGAAAGGGTTAAGTTTTTACAGCTGGCGGATAGGGTGCGGGAGCGAAAAGGTTAAGTTTTTACAACTGGCGGACAGGGTATGGGAGTAAAAGGGTTAAGTTTTTACAGCTGGTTGACAGGGTGCGGGAGTGAAAGGGTTAAGTTTTTACAGCTGGCTGACAGGTACGGGAGTGAAAGGGTTAAGTTTTTACAGCTGGCGGACAGGGTACGTGAGTGAAAGGATTATTTTCCCCCACTTCTTGGACAGCTTGGCCATGGCAGCAGCAACTTTCCCTATCTGTATGCTGTGTGTAGAAATATAGTTATAGAAATTATACATGACACCTGTCTGCATGCTGTGTGTAGAAATAGTTATAGAAATAATACATAATGACACCTGTCTGCATGCTGTGTGTAGAAATATAGTTATAGAAATTATACATGACACCTGTCTGCATGCTGTGTGTAGAAATAGTTATAGAAATTATACATAATGACAAAAGTCTGCATGCTGTGTGTAGAAATATAGTTATAGAAATTATACATAATGACACCTATCTTCATAATGTGTGTAGAAATAGTTATAGAAATTATACATAATGACACCTGTCTTCATGCTGTGTGTAGAAATAGTTATAGAAATTATACATAATGACACCTATCTTCATAATGTGTGTAGAAATAGTTATAGAAATTATACATAATGACACCTATCTGCTTGCTGTGTGTAGAAATATATTATAGAAATTATACATAATGACACCTATCTGCTTGCTGTGTGTAGAAATATAGTTATAGAAATTATACATAATGACACCTATCTGCTTGCTGTGTGTAGAAATATAGTTATAGAAATTATACATAATGACACCTATCTGCATGCTGTGTGTAGAAATATAGTTATAGAAATTATACATGACACCTATCTTCATAATGTGTGTAGAAATATAGTTATAGAAATTATACATAATGACACCTGTCTTCATGCTGTGTGTAGAAATAGTTATAGAAATTATACATAATGACACCTGTCTGCATGCTGTGTGTAGAAATATAGTTATAGAAATTATACATGACACCTATCTTCATAATGTGTGTAGAAATATAGTTATAGAAATTATACATAATGACACCTATCTGCATGCTGTGTGTAGAAATATAGTTATAGAAATTATACATAATGACACCTATCTGCATGCTGTGTGTAGAAATATAGTTATAGAAATTATACATAATGACACCTGTCTGCATGCTGTGTGTAGAAATATAATTATAGAAATTATACATAATGACACCTGTCTGCATGCTGTGTGTAGAAATATAGTTATAGAAATTATACATAATGACACCTGTCTGCATGCTGTGTGTAGAAATATAGTTATAGAAATTATACATAATGACACCTGTCTGCATGCTGTGTGTAGAAATATAGTTATAGAAATTATACATAATGACACCTGTCTGCATGCTGTGTGTAGAAATATAGTTATAGAAATTATACATAATGACACCTGTCTGCATGCTGTGTGTAGAAATATAATTATAGAAATTATACATAATGACACCTGTCTGCATGCTGTGTGTAGAAATATAGTTATAGAAATTATACATGATGACACCTGTCTGCATGCTGTGTGTAGAAATATAGTTATAGAAATAATACATAATGACACCTGTCTGCATGCTGTGTGTAGAAATATAGTTATAGAAGTTATACACAATGACACCTGTCTGCATGCTGTGTGTAGAAATATAGTTATAGAAATTATACATAATGACACCTGTCTGCATGCTGTGTGTAGAAATATAATTATAGAAATTATACATAATGACACCTGTCTGCATGCTGTGTGTAGAAATATATAGAAATTATACATGATGACACCTGTCTGCATGCTGTGTGTAGAAATATAGTTATAGAAATAATACATAATGACACCTGTCTGCATGCTGTGTGTAGAAATATAATTATAGAAATTATACATAATGACACCTGTCTGCATGCTGTGTGTAGAAATATAGTTATAGAAATTATACATAATGACACCTGTCTGCATGCTGTGTGTAGAAATATAGTTATAGAAATTATACATAATGACACCTGTCTGCATGCTGTGTGTAGAAATATAATTATAGAAATAATACATAATGACACCTGTCTGCATGCTGTGTGTAGAAATATAGTTATAGAAATTATACATGACACCTGTCTGCATGCTGTGTGTAGAAATATAGTTATAGAAATAATACATAATGACACCTATCTTCATGCTGTTGTAGAAATAGTTATAGAAATTATACATAATGACACCTGTCTGCATGCTGTGTGTAGAAATATAGTTATAGAAATTATACATAATGACACCTTCTGCATGCTGTGTGTAGAAATATAGTTATAGAAATTATACATGACACCTGTCTGCATGCTGTGTGTAGAAATATAGTTATAGAAATTATACATAATGACACCTGTCTTCATGCTATGTGTAGAAATATAGTTATAGAAATTATACATGACACCTGTCTGCATGCTGTGTGTAGAAATATAGTTATAGAAATTATACATGACACCTGTCTGCATGCTGTGTGTAGAAATATAGTTATAGAAATTATACATAATGACACCTATCTTCATAATGTGTGTAGAAATAGTTATAGAAATTATACATAATGACACCTATCTTCATGCTGTGTGTAGAAATATAGTTATAGAAATTATACATAATGACACCTATCTTCATGCTGTGTGTAGAAATAGTTATAGAAATTATACATAATGACACCTATCTGCTTGCTGTGTGTAGAAATATAATTATAGAAATTATACATAATGACACCTATCTGCTTGCTGTGTGTAGAAATATAGTTATAGAAATTATACATAATGACATCTATCTTCATGCTGTTGTAGAAATAGTTATAGAAATTATACATAATGACACC
>JAPXFY010000017.1:74791856-74816856 GCA_030674185.1 Monoplex corrugatus
AGACTCCCGCACCCTGTCCACCAGCATCATGCATTACCAACATGTTAGCAAACCAAACACTTAATCCTTTGACTCCCCCCACCCTATCCACAGGTTTCCTGCATGAAGCTGGTGGATAGGGTGACGGAGTCAAAGAATTAATTTTTTGCAGTTGGTGGATAGGGTACGGGAATCAAAGGGTTAAACAATGGTCAGCATAATGGACTACTGACTGGAAAGTTGTGGGTTTAAACCCCATCACTGGCATCAGTCTTTTCACAATCACTTTGGGATTTTTCAGCCACAACAAGCTGCTTCCAACAGATGAGTATGCCATGGGCTCAATGTTAAGACTGGGATGACACAGTCAAGTCTCATCTCCTTCACCGATGAGGCATCAAGGGTGTTGCTCAAATCCCTTAATGCTGCTGGTGTCTTATCTCTCAGTAAGAACAAAGTACTGCAATGTCACTTTGTCTCCATCGCAAATGGAACTTCAAATCATCATGATCATCACTCCCATTGTCATCATCATCATCATAGCATCGTGAACAATTCTCAGACTCTGTACCCCAATGGGCCATAAAAAAAAGAAGACGACAAAAAAAATAACAAAAAAAAAAGTAAATAAAAAATTTTAAAAAAGGAAGAAAGAGAAAAAGAAAAAAAAAAGTTTGTGAAGTTTTGGCACTTATTTAATTTTCAAACTACACATCAGGTAAGCATCCTCATAAAATAAAATTATTACTATTGGCTCTTCCAAATCAAACTATGCACGAGTTTTCAAATTACATTAAACATAAAGTGATATACAGGTAACCTGGCGATACACTGAAATAACATCACAAACCCGACAGTGACACTGAATGCTTAGTGTCAAGTTAGACTATGTGTGTGATTATGATGCCGCAGTATGCATGCTTGTGCGTATACCTTATTACATCATTAACATGTCATCAACATACCTCCGAGATGGTGGTAGTTCTCGTATAACCACTGTTCTTCAGTATGCTCCAAGCAATTTCCGTATCACTGACGTTCATCTGACATCCGTATGTTTGGAAATACACTGCAGCAAACAGCAGCCTTAAGTTTAACATCATAATATGATTTAATTTTTCTAAAGAACCGATATTTAGTAAGTTAGTTACAATGTAGTCATTACAAGACCTGGAACAATGAAACTGTTAACCCTTTGGCTCCCACACCCTGTCCACCAGTGTCCTACACTGCAACAATGCTAGCAAAGCAAAAACTGAACCCTTTGTTTATACTGCATGTTACAGAATATCAGATGATAAAAAAATAGAAAAACAACAATTGTCACTATGTGCGCAAGTCTGTGTGTTCACACATGCAAATGTGCATGTGTGTGTCTGCACACAATCATGCAACTATAATATATGCAGGTCAAGTGTGTTTGTCACTTTGTGTACATTTGCTTCTCATTCTCCAATCTCTCTTATTCTGTCACTGCGAGCACACACACACACACACACACACACACACACACACACACACACACACACACACACATGCACACACACACACACACACACTCAAACACACACATGTACTCACAGAGCAAAAGACAGTAAGAAAGATGTTTAAAAAATAGATAAGAATTTTTCATGGTTTTTATTGGGAACTAGAAAAACACAAAAATAGAATCATAACACTTATTTAATACAACAAGACAAGCCAAGCGCAAATTTTCGGCCAACTGGCCTTTGTCAAGAGTAAGATTACAAACAAACAAACACAGATACAAAAATTATGTGAAAAAGACAAACTTCCCTGTTGCTTCGTCCCTGTTGCTTTCTCCAACTGGACAAAGCAACAGGGAAGTTTGTCTTTTTCACATAATTTTTGTATCTGATGTTTGTTTGTTTGTAATCTTACGCTTGACAAAGGCCAGTTGGCCGAAAATTTGCGCCTGTCTTGTCTTGTATTAAATACGCGTTCTGATTCTATTTTTGTTGTGTTTTTCTGGTTCCTGTTTGCTCGAACGCGGGCAGTCACACTTGTTTTGGATTTTTTATTGGGAAACTTAAGAAGCTAATCTATCTCATTCTCAAGATATGTAATATGTGTGAAAAGTGTATCATGCCCTTTCCGTCCCCATGTGATAAATCCGACAAAATACGCGTTCTGATTCTATTTTTGTTGTGTTTTTCTGTGGTGGATGGTGAAGAGTCAAAGGAAGTGACTGTGGACTCGGGAGTACCTCAAGGTACCGTGCTAGGACCCTTACTGTTCCTCTGTCACTTGAACAACCTTCCAGACTGTGTCAAGTCGCAGGTTCGTTTGTTCGCTGATGACTGCCTCCTGTACCGACCAATCACTTGCCAACAGGACCATCACACCCTGCAGTCTGATCTTAAGGAGCTGGAGAAGTGGGCTCATCTATGGGGCATGAGGTTTAATGCAAAAAAATGCTACATCCTCAGCATCAGACCCAGGTCATCACACTTCTACATGCTAAACAACGAGATCCTGCAGCAAGTTCCCTGCAATCCATACCTCGGAGTCACCCTCACTGACGAACTCAAATGGACGGCACACATTGACACCATCGTCAAGAAAGCAAGCTCGACCCTGGGGTTCTTACGAAGGAATCTACGCTGCTGCCCAGCTCAAAGTAGGCGCACAGCATACATCTCCCTGGTGAGATCAACCCTTGAGTACAGTTCGTCAGTGTGGGACCCGTTCCTCCAGAAGGATGTTGATAGGCTGGAGAGCATCCAGAGGCGTGCGGCTCGCTTCATCACCCAGAATTACAAAGACCGCACCCCTGGATGCATCACAACCATTCTGAAGCAGCAGAATTTACCACCACTGCAGACCAGGAGGAAGGAGCAACGCCTTACCCTGTTCTTCAAGATCGTCAGGGGGGAAATCCCAGCCATACCAGCAGAGCAGTTTCTCAGACCTGTGGCCAAATCAAAAAGGAAAATCATACCACGCTTAGAGAAGGACCACGAAACAACTAATATAGTATCAACCATGGCCAGAAACAACAACAGGTGCTTCGTGGTTGAACGCTCAAACACCACCACCTTTTGGAATTCTTTCTTCCCTCGAACGACAACAGAGTGGAATGGTCTGCCAGACGATATCATCACCTTATCGTCGGCACACCAGTTCAGGATGGCTGTGTCTGGCCTCAGATGCAGCCCAAAACCAGGACCATACTAGATGGTGCTGGGGATCGGCTAGGCCAGCTGATTATACCAACTTTAAGCTGAAGTTGTTTTTTTTTTTTTTTTTTTTTTTAAGTTAGGAATCCTGTGTGCTCTCCCCCAGTTTTTCCCCCGTTGGCGCGTATATCCAGAATTGGATTCTGCCGACGTCTACACATCAAGATCAAGAAAAAACTGAAGGTTAAAAATTGAAGGTTACATTCTGACACAAATCATACTGAGATTCAGTTTTTGTGTTAAAAATTGAAGGTTACATTCTGACAGTCACACAAATCATACTGAGATTCACCTTTTCTCTGACTACCGTGGAGCATCTCTGGGTTGATGTAAGGAACAGATCCATATTTGGCATCATGGTCATCGGTTTTCTGAGATTGCTGTCTTGCGTTTCTGACACTAGCATTTTCTGCATTTATTACTTGTTGAATAAAATCAGACAGCTGAGGACCTGATCGTGAAAGCTTTCTGGCAGTTCTTTTTATTTTGTTTCCGTTGCTTTTGTCAGTTTTCTGCGATTTACAAGCCTGAGAAATCTGCAGTTCCTGCTCGTTGTGTCGTCTGCTACTGATGCCGTCGTTGTCCTTCGGAGCCCTCGTCGCCAAATCGGAGGTTGAACTCGAGCACCAACGAGTACTGTTCAGTTGAAAAGTGTCAATATTATTCTTGGACGCACTGTAGGCATGCCTAACACAATGTAGATCATTGTGTCGAATATTATTTCTGAACAAGTGACTGCTGAAAAACTTTCCAAGTTGAGCAAATTGTCCTTTCGGTACTACCACGGCCATGCTTGTTGGGCGAATTAAAATCAAAATGGGCCCCTACCTCGTCTTTAAAAGAAAATATTTTATATAAATTATTATAAATAAGGATCTGTCATAAATATTCAGTGCAACTTTTTTTTATAGAGAATTTATTTATTTTGATGAAAATTATTTATAATTGTTTCGTGTTTCAGAATCAAATGTTTGTATGTAGCTTTTTACAGGAACAAAAAATAAAAACTCCAAATGTTAATTAAACTCACGACCACATTAATTACCTTGTCAGAGTATCACATACAATTTGACTGTAAAAGGTAATAACATAATTATTATTAGTTTCAAGCTTTTTTGTGACATCATATACTTTAGTTAAAGTTTGTGTATGTTCAATTGAGAAAGAAAATATTTCTGATTTTTGAATATTTTGGTCGTTTATATAATATCATACGCTTTATCATCACACGTTATTATTACTGACATTACCATGATACTTTTTTGTAATCACAGGAACAATGCAAAAATGCTTCAGTCAAATATACAAGGATATCAGAATTCTTACATTTTTGTGTTAATAGGTAGTTCCGACCGGAAGTGTTTTGTTCATAATGGCTGCGTCCCCATGATGAAACGTGTATGAAATCGCTTGTGCAATTCAGTCGTGGTCAGACGTGCCGCTGCAGTTCTTGTGTTCACAGGCATAGGTTAGTGAAGGTACAAAAGCTCTTGAACATATCATTAAAACGCTGTGAACTGAATGATTCCATCGTTGTGGCAAAGGTTTGCAGCTCATGCTAACAACTTTCGCTTTTTTCATCGCTTCATTGCCCATCAAGTTGAAGAAAGACCGCGTGGAATGAGTTCACCGGCGATGGCGAAACCTCGAGTTGTTCGAATTCCTGATCGATGTGAATTGCAGCATCTATCACCCGAAGAAGATAAAGGTATGATGACAAACATAGAATGATAGATTATTCGTTTAACTCACTCGGTACGGAGAGTTTTTCCCTTTGCGTTTCCCCAGGTACGGCCCATTTTGAAGGGTTAGGAAAAAAAATCACACAAAAAACAAAACTTAAAGGATCAAAATGAAACTTTCAGATCTGAATATTTACATGCTGAGTTAGTTCATGCCAAAATATCGAAGTTCTTCCTTGAATATTTCTTCGTCATGTGCCATGTTGAAAATACCCCAAATTTTGTGGTCTGGATCACTGTATAGTCAGTCACTCTGATCAGCTCCATGAACACACAGTCAAAGGTGAGAAGGTCTTTGTATGCACAAAACAACATGAATAAAGTAGACTTTGCTCAGGGTAAAAAAAAAGATTATTAATATTAGTGATATTATATGAATAAATGTTACAAATTGTTACACAGGGGAATTATGTGGGCGTGGCACTCAAATGTGCCAGTCATGCATTCATAAAGTGAATGAAACCTCCATCAGACATGCGACTCGCTGTACTTGGCCTGCTGACTGCTCGCCTCTCGTGACGTGTACGCCCACCTCCCTTTCCCACTTCACTGTCGTCTGAAACTGGGTCACTGTCACTAGTGTCAGTACCTTCTTGCTGGCAGCTTCCATCATTTGATACACTTTCACCATTATCTTCAGCATACTTCTCGATGTCCAATCCTTAAAGTCTGAAGCACTTCAATCACTTTAGCAGCAGTAAAACGCGGCCGTCGCGATCTAATTTGTTTGAAAACTCGTACTCGCCTGCAACGCCATTTTCGACACGAATGCAGATTAGCAAGTCATTCGGGGTGCCGAAGACAATCGCTTCCCGACGAGTGTAGTGTTCGGAATCTCACGAAGTAACTTTCCACTTGACCCTTGACATGTTGCAGTGACCACTGTGGCTATGGTAGGCATGCAGGCTCAAAAGGGAGCGTTGAAAAATTTGTAATTATCGAAACCGCTATAGCGTTCCGTCGTACCAACTGTGCCTTTCATCACGCGCTATCGTCCGTCATACGTGAGTTAAACGCAAGAAAGTTATGCGTCACAAAACAACAAAAGACTTGACAGAATTTTAGAGATTTTTTTTCGTCTAGTCATTCCCAGCCTTCATCCCTTCAGTGACTTTTTTGTTTAATAATGTGTACGGTGTCAGGAGGCGATGTTGAATTATAGGCCTAAATAAAAAGAAACAAAACCTGGTTGTTTGATACCAATTGTACTATTTCTTGTGACAGTTTTATGAATTTATGTGTATTACTGTAGTTTTTATAGGTGAAAGTTTGCCTTCCCCAGTGGACAGACAATGAACATTTATCATTTTGGACTTGGAGCTGAGTTCTGAGAGCTTTGTTTCTGTTGAATTTTTTTTTTTTTTAATTTTCATATTTGGTACACATACTATAGTGTTCTTTTGATTTTGGCTGAGTATTGTTGTGCATGCTAACTTGTTAGTTATGTAATAAGAATTCTTTAAATGTAAAATGATTATGGAGATTGTCCTTCGACCTTTGTTGCTTAACCTTGTCCTTGTTCCTTGACCTTGCCAGTCAACAACAAAGAATTATCACTTTCCGTGTTTCAAAAACATTTATTTGATGTAGCCAGTTTGGTGCCATTGCTGCCACATTTTTTCTTTATTTTCTGCCATTCCATGAGGCTATTTTCACTTCAGTCTTCTTTTGTGTCCATCCAAAAATGCTGTCTGTGTTGCTTGGTGCATACTGGTGTGCTTTTATTTTTATTTTTTATTTTTTTTATTATCATAATTTTTTTCTTTTCTTTTTTTTTTTTTGTCTGGGCACATAATATAACTGTTCTGTGTTCTAAGTTGTGAAATAGACTTGCCTGGTGGGCTGGTCACCGTAGGTCGCCAATGTAAAAAAGCTGGAGGAAAATTCAAAATAAAAAAACACTTGTTTCTAAAGGCAAGTGAGAGTTTTACCTTGTACAGTAAAGTCTATAATCATGCAGATTTTTCAAACTGTTCAACATTAAGCCCAGTTCAAGTTTTTCTCTGCTACAATCAATTCATTGTCCTCTTAAAATGTTATTAGCCTACAAAAATTATGTTTAACGTGGAAGCAAGGTGATCATTTTTATTCTTAGGGAAGGGCAGGTCTTGTTCCTTCATAGGCTTTTTGGTGAAAGGGAGTCACTGTGATGTATTGCATTCAATTGTTAAGTTAGTGATTGTTCGCATGGTTAGTGAAAGCTGTAGTCAGACATTTAGAATCATCTGATCAAGAAGGGAAGCCAGAGAAATGAATAAAGTGTTTGTTATCTAAATGGTTTGGGTGGTGGGCGGTGATGGCTGGTTTGGGGGGGGTGGGCTTGCTCTGCAAGGAAAATTGACAGACACTTGCACTGAAACAGGCTTGTTTTGTTTTGACAGTGTTATGAATATGATATATAGGCTATAGAAGTGGAAAAACAAACTATTGCAAAATATGTTTAACTTGTTGGTGATGCTCGGCAGCTCAGGCTGCGGAGCTCAGTCTCTTGACTGTGACGCTCCGCAGCCGAAGTTACGAAAGATGTTATGATTTTTCACCGAGACAATTTGTGTACTATATTAAGGGAGATAATGCTGAAAGCACAGTTTAACCACTTTTCTAAGTACATTTCTTTGGAAACTCTATTTTTGAGTTGTTTTTGTGGATACCTGAAACAAAGGAATTTCAAAGAGTCAAAAGACTCTATGCCTGTATTTAATCATTTTGGGGACAAAATATTCATAAAAGCAGAATTGACAGTGATTTCCAGTGAAGAACATATATTATCCTGTGACATGTTCAGTGCTGTTTTGTGACATGGATATTTAATGGATTACAAGCAGCATGTTTGATAAGTCATGTTTGTGTACATCCGGAACTTTTTCTTTTTTTGCTTTTTGCATGCCTTTTTCAATGGTAAACCAGAAAAAATGAAGCATGCATAAACAAGTGGTCTGCACAATTATAAAGTAGACATAATGACCTTTTTAAACATATAACATGATAGATTTATTGTCGTTGGTTATTCTCCATAATTTTTTAAAAAGTACCAAAGACTGTGCGTCTTGAGAGTTTCAGCAGCCATTTTAGGGCGCGTTTCCAAAGAGTTAATATATAGTGGCTGTGTCTAAGTATCTCTATGACTGTTGTTTCTACCAGCTTTACAGACGGCAGTGCAGACAGCAGTGGATAGCCTGCAGAGAGGAAGCGTGATTGCCGTTCCAACAGACACCATCTATGGCATTGCAGGGTTGGCGCAGAACAGTGACTGTGTCGGTCGAATTTACAACATCAAGAACCGAAACTGCACCAAGCCTGTTGCAGTCAGTGTAGGGGAGATTGATGATTTGTACAGGTTTGTGGTTATAAAAATGTGCTGGCTTTTCTTCATCTCTCTCTCTTTCTCTGTCTCTCTGTCTCTGTCTCTCTCTCTCTCTCTTTCTTCTCTCTCTCTTCTCTGTCTCTGTTTCTCTCTCTCTCTCTCTCTCATACTCTCTCTTCTTTATCAGAGTTCTGTCTGTCTCTCTTCTTCATTGTCTTTTTCTCACTTTCACTCTCTGAGTCTCTCTCTCTTTCTCTTTCAGTCTCTGTCTCTGTCTGTGTGTCTGTCTGTCTTCTCTCTCTCTCTCTCTCTCTCTCTCTCTCTCTCTCTCTCTCTCTCTCTCTCTCTCTCTCTCCCTCTTTTTGTCTCTCTCTCTTTTGGTTTATCAAACAACATGTTGTTTAAATGAAAAGGAAAATGACAAACCCAAAGACTTTAGAGAAATCCTAAAGACACTGCATTGTGTGGTTTAGTTGATAAGGTCATTTGTTCAGTTGACATGGTTACAGATGGAGTAAAGTGGCTGTATCAAGAGAGGTGCTGGAAGATCTTCTACCCGGCCCCGTCACGGTCGTCAGTGAACGCAGTCCAGAACTAAACCCCTTGCTCAATCCTGGCACCAGTCTTGTTGGGATTCGCATTCCGGACCATGCCTTCATGCGACAGCTAGCTCAGGCCTGCGGAAGTCCTGTGGCACTGACCAGTGCTAACAAGAGCGCTGCTCAGAGTACGCTCACTTTGGATGTAAGTTTTAACCTGTTTGCATTTGCATGAATTCTTAAAATTTCTTTAACTTTTTCACATCGTAACGCTAGCCTGCTAGTGTTCAATCGGAGAACCGCAGGAGCCGGAACGCTAGGGGTATAGCGTTCAGCAAGCTCGCCGCTGACAACGTAACGCTAGGATTCTAGCGTCTTGCGTTAGAAAATTCCTACGTGAAGCCAGTTACGGTCTAAGTTAAACAACCTCTATTATAGTATCAAGTAACCGTTTCTAAATACTGTGAGAGTGATTTCCCAAGTATATAGTCTATTTGAAGAATTTTTCGGGCGCGAGAACAATGTCACCCGAACCACCTGCTTCACTGAAACAAAGGCAAAATGGAGCGCCCTGCGAATGCAGATGATACAAGTCATGGAGAATTGATGATTCTCTTGTTTCTGTTTTGTTTACATCTGCTGAATGGATGAAATGCTTGTCTGAAATGCTCCTCAACCACGATATTTCATTGCACAAATAAACTCAAAGCATGTCTGAACAAACATTATACTGTAGATATCCTAAAAGAGGATTAAATTACCTTTTTAACAATACCCTACATGTTGATGTTAGTCATTTGAGGCGCCTTTGAAAATTAATTCAAAGTGGCCTAAAATTGCACGTTTCCAGGGAAAGTAGTCAGTGGCAGCTGGCACGTCTGCAGGGAAGTAGGTCAAATAGCCAGCTGACGATGCCAACATGTTAACCCTTTGACCCCCATACCCTGTGCACCAACTGCAAGAACTTAACCCTTTGATTCCCTCACCGTATCCAACAGCGTCCTGCAGAAAGCTGGTGGATAGGGCAAGGGAATAAAAGGGTTAGGTTTTTGCTTTGCTAACTGGGTTGGCACTGCAGGATGCTGGTGGACAGGGTGCGGGAGTCCCTGCACAGTGCGAACAAAAGAATAAACTCGTCCAAGAAAAATCAACACACTTGAAAAAAAAAAAAAAAGGGGGGGGAGGGGGGGGCTTGAAGTTAAAAGAAGAATTTTTTGAGAATGTAAACTGATAGTGATATCCAGTTTTATTATAGTCTGTGACTGGAACTTGACAATACAGGATCACAAGTCCATTTCGGGCAATAGTCATTATTATTATTATTATTATTATGAACATTTAGTACGCCTAATCAAATTAATGCCCTAGGCGTTTACAATGGCAAAACATATAACCAGAATCACAAGCACACACACACACGCCCACAGAAGCACCCACACACACACAAACACACACACACACACACACAGCATGACATGCAAATACAATGACACATTGACACTAAGACACTATAATGTCACCATTACATTACATGGGGGGAAGGGGGCAGAGATTACCAGTTTTGGGAAACAGGTGAGTTTTGAGGGAGCGTTTGAATGTGGACAGAGAGGGTGAGTATCTAAGAGAGCGAGGTAACCGATTCCAGATGGTTGGAGCTTGATAGGAAAAAGAACGCTGCCCAAACCTTTTAGTGCGGACTATGGGGATACTATAGAGACGGGTATCAGATGAGGACCGCAAAGCTCGAGATGGCGTGTAGAGATGTAACAGATGGGTGAGATACTCAGGACAGGAAGACTCAATAGATTTGAAGCAGAGGCAGGCAATCTTGTAGGATATTCTTTGCTGAACAGGGAGCCAGTGGAGAGAACAGAGCAATGGCGTAACATGGTTAAATTTTGAAGAGCGGAAGATGAGACGGGCAGCATGATTTTGAACTTTCTGAAGTTTGTTAATGAGATGAGAGGGGGAACCAGAAAAAAGAGCATTACAGTCATATCCCAAGTGAAATTTCAGAGTTGTTTTTTTTTTAACTCCTGATATATATTCCTGGGGTTTTCATATCCTTTAATAACATTTGTTGGGTTTTCATGTCCTTTAATAACATTTGTTGGGTTTTCATGTCCTTTAATAACATTTGTTGGGTTTTCATATCCTTTAATAACATTTGTTGGGTTTTCATATCCTTTACATATCCTTTAATAACATTTGTTGGGTTTTCATGTCCTTTAATAACATTTGTTGGGTTTCATGTCCTTTAATAACATTTGTTGGGTTTTCATGTCCTTTAATAACATTTGTTGGGTTTCATGTCCTTTAATAACATTTGTTGGGTTTTCATGTCCTTTAATAACATTTGTTGGGTTTTCATGTCCTTTAATAACATTTGTTGGGTTTTCATGTCCTTTAATAACATTTGTTGGGTTTTCATGTCCTTTAATAACATTTGTTGGGTTTTCATGTCCTTTAATAACATTTGTTGGGTTTTCATGTCCTTTAATAACATTTGTTGGGTTTTCATGTCCTTTAATAACATTTGTTGGGTTTTCATGTCCTTTAATAACATTTGTTGGGTTTTCATGTCCTTTAATAACATTTGTTGGGTTTTCATGTCCTTTAATAACATTTGTTGGGTTTTCATGTCCTTTAATAACATTTGTTGGGTTTTCATGTCCTTTAATAACATTTGTTGGGTTTTCATGTCCTTTAATAACATTTGTTGGGTTTTCATATCCTTTAATAACATTTGTTGGGTTTTCATGTCCTTTAATAACATTTGTTGGGTTTTCATGTCCTTTAATAACATTTGTTGGGTTTTCATATCCTTTAATAACATTTGTTGGGTTTTCATGTCCTTTAATAACATTTGTTGGGTTTTCATGTCCTTTAATAACATTTGTTGGGTTTTCATGTCCTTTAATAACATTTGTTGGGTTTTCATGTCCTTTAATAACATTTGTTGGGTTTTCATGTCCTTTAATAACATTTGTTGGGTTTTCATGTCCTTTAATAACATTTGTTGGGTTTTCATGTCCTTTAATAACATTTGTTGGGTTTTCATATCCTTTAATAACATTTGTTGGGTTTTCATGTCCTTTAATAACATTTGTTGGGTTTTCATGTGCTCGTATAAAAAATTTCAAGGGTTATCCAAACATATACATTCATGACTTGTTAACTCAATCGCTTCGTGCCGGAAAAAAATCTACGTCACTTCCGTGTACTGCTTGGAGGCGTGACGTCGATTTATCGATGGCGGACATTCGTATTTTGTTTTTACGTCAGAAGCGTCAGTTACAGGGAAAACTCACAGGGAACCGAAACTAGGGTATGTTTACAGCAGTTATTTACCTTAGACCGTTTGTGGCAATGTGAAACAAAGACAACAGTAGCCTTTTTTCAGCACTACCCGCGACATGCAAATTTCGAAAATGGCGCCAAGGAAAGCAAGTTGAACCTCACAATTTTGTAAATATTTTGTGCTCTGGAGCAACTGTATGCAAAAAGTGACAACTACCAATAATCTTGTGATTTTAAACATCCATGGCATTGAAATTATGTTCTGGACGTCGTCTAAAACTGTTTCACAGTGTGTGTTCATATCTATCAAAAAAAAAAAAAAATTACCCCCCTTTGGATACCTATTTGGATACCTCATCATTTACAAGTACATGGAATACCATAAATATAGTAAGATTATTTGTAAAGATCTAATCCTGGTCTTTCTGTATCACTTTACTTTGTGTACTTTAATTGGTTGTTTTTCTATATTTTTTTAAAATGTGCTAAAAATCCTCCGAATTGAGGGGGCAGAATGACCCTGAAGACTGCGACTCGATTGAGTTAAAGATCCACACTTTTGACCCACATTTATTAAAAATGCATCCAGAAACAGCTGAGAAAATCTTGCTAACACAGTTTGTCACAGACTCGCACACAGACACACATCTTTCTGCTATGGATAAAAAAGTGAGATTGAAACAGGCAGAGAAAAGTCTTCATTATTAAATACATAACTGGAATGTTGTCAGGAGTTTGAGTACTTGTGGCCACAACTGGACCTGCTGGTGGACGGAGGAGTCCTGAACGACACGGACAAGGCACGTTTGGGATCCACTGTTGTCGATCTGTCGCAGCCTGGAAAGTTCCGTATCATCCGAGAGGGAAGGTTAGTATCAATTGATGAAATCAATTAGCATCCAGCATTGATTGATGAAATCAGTTAGCATCCAACATAGATTGTTAAGTGAAATCAGTTAGCACCCAGCACTGTGATGAAATCATCAATTAGCATCCAGCATTGATTGATAACATCACTTAAAATCCATCATTGATTGATAAAATCAGCTAGCATCAACATTGATTGATAACATCAGCATCAACATTAAATGATAAAATCACTTAGCATCCATCATTGATTGATAAAATCAGTGTGCATCCAGCATTGATTGATTAAAAAACAATTGGCATCAACATTGAGTGATGAAATCGATTAGCATCCAGCATTGATTGATGAAATCATTAATAAGCATCCAGCATTGATTAATGAAATCATCAATTAACATCCAGCTTTGATTGATGAAATCAGTAAGCAACCAGCATTGATTGATGAAATCAATTAGCATCCAGCATTGATTGATGAAATCGGTTAGCATGCAGCATTGATTGGTGAAATAAATTAACATTCAGCATTGATTGATGAAATCAGATAGCATCCAGCATTGATTGATGAAATCAGATAGCATCCAGCATTGATTGATAAAATCAATTAGCATCCAGTGTTGATTGATGAAATCATTGATTAGCATCCAGCATTGATTGGTGAAATCATTTAGCATCCAGCTTGGACTATGAAATGAAATCAATTAGCATGCAGCATTGATTGGTGAAATAAATTAACATTCAGCATTGATTGATGAAATCAATTAGCATGCAGCATTGATTGATGGGATCAATTAGCTTCCAGCATTGATTAAATCAATTAGCATTCAGCAGTAATTTGTGAAATCAAGTATCATCCAGCATTGATTGATAAAATCAGGTAGCATCCAGCACTGATTGATGAAATCAGTTAGCATCCAGCATTGATTGATGAGATCAATTAGCATCCAGCACTGATTGATGAAATCAGTTAACATCCAGTATTGATTGATGAAATCAGTTAGCATCCAGTATTGATTGACAAATCAGTTAGCATCCAGTATTGATTGATGAAATCAGGTAGCATCCAGCATTGATTGATGAAATCAGGTAGCATCCAGTATTGATTGATGAAATCAGGTAGCATCCAGTATTGATTGGTGAAATAAGTTAGCATCCAGTATTGATTGATGAAATCAGGTAGCATCCAGCATTGATTGATGAAATCAGGTAGCATCCAGTATTGAATGATGAAATCAGGTAGCATCCAGTATTGATTGATGAAATCAGTTAGCATCCAGTATTGATTGACGAAATCAGGTAGCATCCAGTATTGATTGATGAAATCAGGTAGCATCCAGTATTGATTGATGAAATCAGGTAGCATCCAGTATTGATTGATGAAATCAGGTAGCATCCAGCATTGATTGATGAAATCAGTTAGCATCCAGTATTGATTGATGAAATCAGGTAGCATCCAGTATTGATTGATGAAATCAGCATCCAGCATTGATTGATGAAATCAGGTAGCATCCAGTATTGATTGATGAAATCAGGTAGCATCCAGTATTGATTGATGAAATCAGGTAGCATCCAGTATTGATTGACGAAATCAGTTAGCATCCAGTATTGATTGATGAAATCAGGTAGCATCCAGTATTGATTGACGAAATCAGGTAGCATCCAGTATTGATTGATGAAATCAGGTAGCATCCAGTATTGATTGATGAACTCAGCATCCAGTATTGATTGATGAAATAAGTTAGCATCCAGTATTGATTGATGAAATAAGTTAGCATCCAGTATTGATTGATGAAATCAGGTAGCATCCAGTATTGATTGACGAAATCAGTTAGCATCCAGTATTGATTAATGAAATCAGGTAGCATCCAGTACTGATTGATGAAATCAGGTAGCATCCAGTATTGATTGATGAAATCAGTTAGCATCCAGCATTGATTGATGAGATCAATTAGCATCCAGCATTCATTGATGAAATCATCAATAAGCATACAGCATTGATTGATGAAATCAGATAGAATCCAGCATTGATTGATTAAATCAGCATCCAGTATTCATTGATGAAATCAGTTAGCATCCGGCCTTGATTGATGAAATCAAATAGCATCTATTAATCCTTTGATTCCCTCACCCTATCCACCAACTGCAAAAACTTAACCCATTAACTCCCTTACCCTATCTACTACAGGAGGCTGGTGGACAAGGTGCGGGAGTCAAAGGGTTAATCTTGAGAGATCATGGGATTATACGATCAGGTGGGTAGGAGGAACAACTCCTGATTTTTATTGCACCATCTTCTATGCTGGTGGTGGTGCATTTTACTCTCACTCTCTTGTCCACTTTTCATCTTCTGAGCAAGGGTGAAAAAAGAAAGAATTAAGCAACTGATTGTTATTAGTTCATGAAAATGTTTACATATATTTTTCTTCTTTTTTTTTTTTTTCTCCAGCGCCTATAAGAGAACAGTTGACATCTTGAAGAATAAGCACAAGATGGAGGAGGTGGTGTTATCTTGATACATGGAATTCATAGCACCGCTGAGAAGAATACAGGAGAAAGTAATTCTTCAGTCATCGGTGTACTTCTCTCCCTTTCTCATGACGGCAAAGACTGTGATCTCTTTACTCATGCTCATTTATCTCAGGAGGTTCTTGAGTGGACCAGCGGTGATTTTGTGTGAGCTTGTGCGTATGTGTGTGTGTATGTGAGATTGTTTGTTTGGGGTTTGTTAAAGAGGGATTCATCGCACTGGAATAAATCCATATGCGCTCCACACAGATCTGTCAGCAAATTCCATCGCAAACTTCTTAAGCCTGTAGAAAACCTTATGCGCTGACAAGGTCTTGAAATGGGGATGGGGGGGGGGGAAGGACCTGTGAAACAGTAAGCTGACACCTCCAGAGTGGTTTAACCCTTCAACTTCCACACCCTGTCCACCAGCATCATTGCCAACCATGCTTGCAAAGCAAAAACTTCATCTTTTTACTCCATCAACCTATCCACCAGCTTCCTGCGGGTAGCTGGTGGATAGGATGAGGGAGTCAAAGGGTTAAGTTTTTTGCAGTTAGTGGACAGGGTGCGGGAGTCAAACGGTTAAGAATTAAGGTGGTCAACGAGCAAGACAGATCATGTGTTGCAGGATGGAATTGAACTCGAGATATCACATGTCAAGACTATAAATTTTACCACCAGAGTCAACCAGTCTGTTTATGGGAATGAGAAATAAGAGAAGAGAGATTTGTTCAAGAGTATGAGAGAGAGATACATGAGAGAGAGGAGAGAGAGAAACTAGAAAGTAGAGAGACTGTAGTTTTGTAGTTTTTTGTTTAAGTGACTCTGGAAGTGTGTTGTGTGTGTATGTGTATATATGTGTGTGTGTGTGAGTGTGTGTGTGTGTGTGTATGTGTGTGTGTGTGTGTGTGTGTTGTGTTTTGTGTGTGTGTGTGTGTGTGTGTGATAGGGGAAGAGAGATCTCTTCAAGAGTATGAGAGAGAGAGATACAAAAGAGAGAGAGAAACTAGAAAGTAGAGAGACTGTAGTTTTGTAGTTTTTTGTTTAAGTGACTCTGGAAGTGTGTTGTGTGTGTGTTTGTGTTTGAGAGATAGGGCAAGAGAAATTTGTTCAAGAGTATGAGAGATAGATACAAGAGAGAGAGAGAGAGAGAGAAACTAGAAAGTAGAGAGACTGTAGTTTTGTAATTTTTTGTTTAAGAGACTCTGGAAGGGAAGTGTGGTTTGTGTGTGTGTGTGTGAGTTACAGAGAGATAGGGCAAGAGAGATTTGTTCAAGAGTATGAGAGAGAGAGATACGAGAGGGAGAGAAACTAGAAAGTAGAGAGACTTTGTAATATTTCATTTCTTACACTGGAAATGTGTTTGTGTGTGTGTGTGTGTGTGTGTGTGTGTGCGAGAGAGAGAGAGAGAGAGAGAGAGGGGGGGGGGCTGGGAAGAGAGATCTGTTCAAGAGAATGAGAGAAAGAGATACAAGAGGGAGAGAAACTAGAAAGTAGAGAGACTGTAGTTTTGTAGTTTTTTTGTTTGTGACTCTGGAAGTGTGTTGTGCGTGTGTGTGAGTGTGTGTGTGTGTCTTTCGGTGTGTGTGTGTGTAGTTGTATATGTGTGTGTCACTCTGTGTGCATGTTTATGCATGTATTTGTGTGTGTGTGTGTGTGTGTGTGTGTGTGTGTGTGTGTGTGTTGTGTGTGTGTGTGTTGTGTGTGTGTGTGTGTGTTTGTGTGTGTGTGTGTGTGTGTGTATGTGTGTGTGTGTGTGTGTCACTGTGACGTGTGTATCACTCTGAGTGTGTTTGTCATTCTCTGTGTATTTGGATAATACATGTTTGTGACTGAGAGAAAGAAAATGAATGAATAAATGAATGATCCGTATTTTCTAACAATAAAAACAATGACAAAAAGCGGGAAAGTATGTGCTTGATAGTTTTTTGTGTGTGTGTGTTTGAGAGAGAGAGAGAGAGAGAGAGAGAGAGAGAGAGAGAGAGAGCAAGGTAGAAAAGGGGAGAGACAAAGGGTGAGAGAGATTTGATTATTTTTTTATTTCCTATCATTCCCTCCACAATGCTGACGAGAATATTGATTGTGTGTTTTTCATGTGTGTGTTTTATCTGTAGCTTATTGAATCGTTGAGGATAATGTAACGTTTACATATGAATATTGATTTTGTTTTGTAGGTCTCTTATTGTTTGAATGTTTTGTGGTGTGTATGTGTGTGAATGTGAGATGAGAGAGAGAGAGAGACAGTGTGTGTGTGTGTGTGTGTGTGTGTGTGTGTGTGTGTGTGTGTGTGTGTGTGAAAGAAAAGAGTGAGAGATAATGGTGTGTGTGTGTGTGTGTGTGTGTGTGTGTGTGTGTGTGTGTGCATGTGTGTTTGTATGTGTACTTGTGCCAAGAGAGAGACAGTGAGAGAGAGAGTATTGTTGTGTGTGTGTGTCGGTCTGTGTGTCTCTGTGTATGTTTGTGTGAATTTCTCCGAACTTCCTTGATCATTGTGAAATGAGAGGATTTTTGTTTTGTTTTGTTTTGTTTTGTTTTTTATTAAAATAGGAATTGCAATCATGTGACATCTCATCAAACATTTCAAAGAAGGGAAACAAAATCTTTCTAATAATGCTGAAACTGAATAATGTGTAATATTTACTAAATCACATTGTACAACACTGATACTGAATACTGTGTAATGCTAAATCACAATTGTATACTCACAATCACATACGCGCAATGATTGAAATAAAATGATGTGCTGAAAGACTCGTCTTATGTTCTTGCCTTTCCTTTTTCAACCCTTCGACTCCCGCACCTTGTCCACGAGCATCCTGCATTGTCAACCATGCCAGCAAAGCAAAAACTTCACCCTTTAATTCCCTCACCCTGTCCACGAGCATCCTGCATTGTCAACCATGCCAGCAAAGCAAAAACTTCACCCTTTAATTCCTCACCCTGTCCACCAGCATCCTGCATTGTCAACCATGCCAGCAAAGCAAAAACTTCACCCTTTAATTCCCTCACCCTGTCCACCAGCATCCTGCATTGTCAACCGTGCCAGCAAAGCAAATACTTCACCCTTTAATTCCCTCACCCTGTCCACCAGCATCCTGCATTGTCAACCATGCCAGCAAAGCAAATACTTCACCCTTTGATTCCCTCACCCTGTCCACCAGCATCCTGCATTGTCAACCATGCCAGCAAAGCAAATACTTCACCCTTTGATTCCCTCACCCTGTCCACCAGCATCCTGCATTGTCAACCACGCCAGCAAAGCAAAAACTTCACCCTTTAATTCCCTCACCCTGTCCACCAGCATCCTGCATTGTCAACCATGCCAGCAAAGCAAATACTTCACCCTTTGATTCCCTCACCCTGTCCACCAGCATCCTGCATTGTCAACCATGCCAGCAAAGCAAAAACTTCACCCTTTGATTCCCTCACCTATCCACCAATCCTTATCAGTCCACACCTTTGACCTTTGACCTATGAAGATCCATACTGAAACAGCTGAGAAAATATTGCTAGCAAATTTTTGTCAGAGAAATATGCATGTGCATGCGCACACACACATGCAGTACACACAAGCGCACATTTACGCAAACGTATACACACAAGCACACACACGCGCGCACGCTCTGGCACTTACACAAGCATGCATGCGCACGCACGCACACAAGCACAAGCACACGCATACAACACACACAAGCACACACATGCACACACAAGTACACAACACACACACGCACACACACACAATATACACACACACACACCAAAACACTAACAAGAAGAAGGAGGATGGTGACGACAAGACTAGAACAGAATCTTTTCTGATGTTTTGTTGAGTTGGAGATGGTCGTCTTTGAGTCCTGGCTTTAACACTTTGACTCCCGCACCCTGTCCACCTGCAGCCTGCATCGCCAACCATGCTAGCAAAGCAAAAACTTAACTCTTTGGCTCCCTCACCCTATCCACGAGCTTCCGGCAGCAAAAACTTAACCTTTGGCTCCCTCATCCTACTAGCTTCCTGCTGGCAGCTGATGGACAGGGTGAGGGAGTTAAAGGGTTAAGTTTTTGCATTGGATAGATAGGGTGTGGCAGTCAAAGGGTTAATGAACTGGCTTTTCTGCTTGTTCTCGTTTGTGTATGTTTGACAAGGGTCAATTAGCCGAAAATGTGAATCTGTCTCATTTTGTTGATAAACTGATTTAATACAGATTCTCGTTCTATTTTCGTGTGTGTGTGTGTCTGGTGTGAGAGAGAGAGAGTGTGTATGTTTGTGTGTGTGTGAGAGAGAGAGACAGTGTGTGTGAGAGAGACAGAGAGAATGTGTGTGTGTGAGAGAGAGTATGTGTGTGAGAGAGAAAGACAGTATGCTGTGTGTGTGTGAGAGAAAGTGTGTGTATGTATATGTATGTGTGTGTGTGATAAGAGAGAGACAGAGTGTGTGTGTGTGAGAGTATGTGGGTGTGTGTGTGATAGAGAAAGAGTGTGTGTGTGTGTGAGAGAGAAACAGAGTGTATGTGTGTGTGTGTGTGAGAGAGAAACAGTGTGTATGTGTGAGAGAGAGAGTGTGTGTATATATGCATGTATGTGTGAGAGAGTGTGCATGTGTGTGTTTTAAAGAGAGAGAATGTTTGTGTGAGAGAGAGAGTGTGTGTATGTGAGAGAGTGAGTGTGTGTGTGAGAGAGAGCGTGTGTGAGAGAGAGAAAGAAAGAGTGTATGTATGTATGATGAGAGAAAGAATGTGTATATATATGTGTGAGAGAGAGTGTGTGTGTGTGTGTGTGTGTTCAATTTAATACTGGTAAGTAATATTAGCTTACCACCACCACCACCCCCCCCCCCCCCCCCCCCGCAGGCATTTGAAAGAAATGGGAACATGATATGACCGACTGCTCGGTGATGCCCGTAACCCATTCGATTTGAAAGCAGTGAATTAGGAAAGCAAGTGTAAATCGTGACTTGCCACCACGTAATGTGGGTTTATATGACATACTGTCCCTGCTTAACACTTTAACGCCCAATCCACCAACTGCAAAACTTAACCCTTTGACTCCCACACCCTATTTACCAACTGCGAAAACAACCCTTTGACTACCTCACCCTATCCACCAGCCTCCTGCAGGAAGTCACAAGGGTTTGTTTTTGTGTGTGTTTGTTTTTTGCTTTGCTAGCATGGTTGATAATACAGGATGGTCATGGACAAGGTGCGGGAGTCAAAGGGTTAAAAGAACTGTCTCTACTTAACCCTTTGACTCCCGCTCCTATCCACCAACTACAAAAAAAAATTAATATCGAGCTCCGTGAAATCCAGATACCACAGGACAAAGGCGTTCAAGTTTGCTTATTATCTTTATTCCTAGCCTGATACAGAAGCCTGTTTCTGTGCATACATTTGTGTCAGACATTCAAGAAGGCTGGTATTTCGTCATTAATTACCACCACCCTTTTTATGTTTGTTTGTTCGATTGTTTGCTCCGATATGGAAACATGTTTCTGTCTACAAATCTGTGTCAGACATTTTCTTTTTTTTCAGGCGGCCATTTCAAACTTGTCACTTCCCTCCCTTTGTGTGTTTCTTCGTTCGCCTGTTTCTTTCAAAATTTGCTTTTCTTTTCTTCTTTTTACTTATTTGTATGTAATGTTTTTATAATGTGTGTGTGTGTGTGTGTGTGTGTGTGTGTGTGTGTGTGTGTGTGTGTGTGTGTGTGTGTGTGTGTGTGTGTGTGTGTTTTACTTCATTTTTCCATTTTTGATTAACGCATTTGCTTACAGTGAATGTATAGAATGGGAAGGACTAATTGTAAGACAAGTCCTCTGAGACCTAATGCTACCATCCTTGAGTAATAAAACGTTTTCAAATTTTCAAAGTTCTTATTGAATTTGTCGCAATAGGTGCCCATAGGTATGTCCCCGTGTCTCTTCCCAGGGGGCGCCTATTACAGAACAATGTATCCGGTTTTGTTACAGTGAAAATCTGACAAAACCCAGATAATATTTTCAAACAAAGAAATATCAGTGTAGACAGGAGACTCAAAATCTCACGAAATCCAGATAATAAATTCAAACAAAGAAATATTAATCTAGACAGGAGACTGAACATAAACGCTTACTGTTACTGTTATTTTTGTTTAAAGCCCAGCCGACTGTGTAGAGCCATATCAGGGCTATAACCGCTTCAAAACATACAAAACTTCAACAGGAAAAAAAAAAAGAAAAGAAAAAGAAAATTAAGTACACGTATCAATGCATTCGCACACATAATCGAAGGACATGCCCCTGGCGTTGACCACTCCGTCCACTTTATCGCACAAGAGATTTAAAAAACACACCTGAATACAAATTCAAGCATACCTAAGGACACCAAAACATACATAAAAACGGGCATAAGTTACCCAAAATTGCTTCTGCATATTTCATCTCCCTGGAGCCAAAAATGCACTTAGTAGGCAACATGAACCCAATTATCAATCCTTAGAAAAGGTACGAAAGACTTTATCGAACACACCTGTATACAAAAGTAAGAATACCTAAGGACACCAAAACATATATGAAAATGGGCATAAGTTACCTAAAATTGCTTCCGCATATGTCACCTCGCTAGAGCAAAATCACCTACTACGAGTACATGTAGGCCTACTCAATTATCAATCCTAAGAAAAAGTATGCAAAACTTTATCGAACTCATACAGATGAATGGACCATTAAGTCAGAAACTGATAGGTAGAAATGACAGAAAGCAAAGGAACAAGACAGAAACAAACAGTGACAGAAAAGAGGATATTTCTAGCACAGAATTTCCAAAAGGTGGGGATACTGTTTAAACTGAAAGAGCTCCCGGCATCCCCACGGGGGACATAAACGCTTATCACGACTGTTTGCAAATGGAGGTGAAGACAGTGGCCTCCGTTACAATCTCTTAACGTTGGTGACACGGAAGAACAACAGTGAAGAATTTGGACTTTTTGGTCAAGAGGGATTCAGGGAAATGAGACAAGTCCATATTCAATTTTATGCAAATTTCACCCTTTGACTCCTACACCCTGTTCACCGGCATCCTGCATTGTCAACCATGCTAGCAAAGCAAAAACTTAACCCTCTGACTCCCTCACCCTATCCACCAGCTTTCTGGTTAAAAGTACCGACACACGAACTGTTCCTACCGTACGTATCGAGAAGGGTGAAACGGATCGGAATTCCAGATGGCAGCTCTCCGGATTCGGAGACGAAGTCTTTGACAGAGTTGTATCAAGTTAATTCTGTTCTCTGGAAGAGCAGTTAAGGGCCGAAACACTTGTTTGACGGGGATTTCTCCTCTGAGGACGTCCTGCTGTCCAGTTCTCCCCAGAGTTCAAAAACAAACTTTATCAGGAAAAGACAATTACCGTATGTGCTTTCTTCATATTAGCTTCCGATGCCTGATAAACTAAACAGCGAAACTGACAGTGACCTACATTTCACATGTTTCAAAATGTAGTAGGCCTACTATACTCCGTCCGTTCCACACTGACAGATCTGACTACACTGGTTCAAATAAATCTCCTTATCACCGCCAATGTCGCCTTTTGGCGACCGTCTGGCAGACCGCCAACAGACTTCATTGTTGCATAATCCCAAACTCCAATCACTCTTCTTTCTTTAACAAACAAACAAACAAACAAACAAAAAACAAAAAAGCAATTCGGTTGAGAAATAAGAAAGTTACAGTCAATTGAAGTCGGTAGGTGCATTTTTCCTTTTTTTTTTTTTTTTTTAACAGCTGGCGCTGAGGACTTTAACATTCTAAAAATCACTGGCGGTGAAGGGGTTAACCGTACGGGCAAAACAGCTCGTCTGTCCATCTCCTTAACAGTGATTATCTTGCAGACTCCTTGAGTTTGCGCAAAATGCTGTACTCTGGCAAATTCTTGACACTCAAATGGCGGGGGGGGGGGGGGGGGGGGGCTCTTACGAAATACTGACAACACCAGAATGGTTAGATCATTAAGAAGGGTAGCACAAACAGACCTGTTTTTATGTCACAGGTTGGAGCTTGCTTTGGCCATGATTGTAAGCTCCAGGAAAGCTGGAGGGAAAGAGAACACCAGGTAGACCCAGGGAGAAAATATTGGACTGACTTTCAGGATGGCTGAGGACAGACAGAGTGGAAGATGTACTTGCAGCGACAAGGGATAGATTCGTATGGAGGGCCATGATCGCCAACACCGTGCGGCAGGGCACATGATGATGAGGAGGAGGAGGAGGAGGTTGGGGCTGAACCCAAAACATTACATGTATCTCGAGTCTGCGGGTCTGTCAAATGAACAAACCGCCCTGTTTAGAGCAACCCAGCAGGAACCTCAAATAAAATTATTTTAAGAGAATCTGTACTGAAAATATCATGTGCTCCGACAGATAGGCAAATGTGATTTTGTGTGTGGGGGGGGGGGGGGCGTGGCGGTGGTAGTGGTGGAAACAGGGCGGGCGTGGGGGGTGGGGGGGGCAGGAGGTGGAGAACAGACAGAAGAAAAGAAATCAAGGTGGTCAAGAGATTCTAACACTCTCTCTTTCTATACAAGGAATTATTACAGAACATCCAAATTTTGTACTTTTCAGAGACACGTGATTTTTGAATCACGAACAATTACTAGGAAACTTACGAAGTGGACAGGTCGTAACAGTCTAGAGGTTTTCAACCTGGTTGACGAAAGACAGATGTGGAGGACAGAGACCCGGGGAGAGAGAGAGAGAGAGAGAGAGAGAGAGAGAGAGAGACAGACAGACAGACAGACAGGCAGAGACAGAGAGAGACAGAGAGAGAAACAAAGACAGACAGAGAGAAGGGAGAGAGAGACACAAGAGAGAGAGAGGAGAGAAGAGAAAGAGACGTAGTGTGAGACGGAGAGAAGGGGATGTGTGTGTGTGTGTGTATGTGTGTGTTGTGTGTGTGTGTGTGTGTGTGTGTGTGTGTGTGTGTGTGTTGTGTGTGTGTTGTGTGTGTTGTGTGTGTTTGTGTGTGTTGTGTTGTGTTGTGTATGTGTTGTGTGTGTTCTGTGTGTGTGTTGTGTGTGTGGTGTTTGGTGTGTGTGTGTGTGTGTGTGTGTGTGTGTGTGTGTGTGTGTGTGTGTGTGTGTGTGTGTGTGTGTGTGTGTGTGTGTGTGTGTGGTTTGCGTGTGTGTTCTTACTATGACGACAAATTGTGCGTCAGAGTACAACACAAACACATATCCCGTGGCCTCTTCATTTTATAGAAACCAGTTGAAATATTTCTGTCGCTTGAAATAAGGGCCATAGACCGACCTATTCATTCAGAGGAGTTGTACAGGTAAAAACGTGCATTTATTTTTGTACCCCCCAGTAATAAATATTGACAAACGTTATGGCGTCATGCAAACGCCTTTGTGAAGAAAACGTAATGTAGGCTTATTAGTCATGTATTTGGAAACTGTTTAATTAAAAAAATAAATTACACTGTGACTCCCACACGCTATCCACCACTGCTAAAAACTTAACTCTTTGGCTCTCTCACCCTACCCGCCAGCTTCGGCTTTGTGAAGAAAACGTGTTAGACTTATTATTCATATTTTTGGAAA
>JAPXFY010000017.1:74821856-74834356 GCA_030674185.1 Monoplex corrugatus
TCAATTATCAGCTCATTAGTGTCATGTTTCATTGCACGGCTAACGCCACACCCCAGACCTTTCGAAACGCTTGTGCGCATCTTCGGTACTGAAAAAGATCGGCAAAAGAAAAGGGCAAAAATACAGTCTACATATCATACCGTATTACGCTCTTCAGACAATATCATCAATTTGTCATTGTGCATGTTATCTCCTCTCTCTCTCTTCTCTCTCTCTCTCTCTCTCTCTCTCTCTCTCTCTCTCTCTCTCTCCTCTCTCTCTCTCTCTCTCTCAGGAAGCCGGTTGTGGGTTGTTTCATTGTTCAGTTAAGTAAAAGGAGAAAGATAAGGACATACTCGTAACAGGACAAAACAACAACAAAAACTACAAAAACGACAAAAATAGAAAGACAAAAAAAAAAACAACAAAAAAAACACCAACCAAACAAACAAACAGAAAACAAACAAACAGACAAACAAACAACGAAACACACAACAAAACCAAAGTTGTGGACTCAAAGCTATTCCTAACACAAACTTAGATACAGACTATAATCCAGCACTACCGAGAACAAGACAACGTAAACAAAGAGCCATCAAACTCTCATGGAAATTTTTAAGTCAAACCAGATCAACTTGACAAAGCTTTAAAAATGGGAAGTTTGAAAGCAACTAAATCGGAGATCACAAAATGATTCAGAGACGTAGAGTTAGACAGAAGAAACATGGAGTATCTTCAGGAACACACTAACAGAAGCACTTAATCAGAGCCTGGAATTGCTAAGAAAAAAAAAAAGAGGAAACTTCTAGGGGGGTCTGGGGGCATGCTCCACCGGAAAATTTTTAAAATCAAGACTAAATCTGTGCATTCTGAGGCATTCTGGAGACAAATTTAAAGGCATCTAACACACTGAAAATCACAATGAATATCAGTCAAAAGAGTATTTAATAAACATTGGGCACAAGATCAGGATCCATCATGCACAGCAGATCGTTTCAGTGTGTTCATACACAGACATATTCATCAAAACTAGCTAGAAGGCTTATCCAAGTCAGAACGACGAAAAAATCTTGCCAGAGATGTTTGCTTTTTTTTTTTTCGTTTGGTTTCTGTCTGTGCTTGATCAGCTGTTTTTTTCTTTTCTTTTTTTTTAAGTATGGTCGTCGATTTTTTTTTAACGCGAAAAATATTTTTTTGCGCGATTTTCGATTTTGATTTCCGCGGAAATCCTCGTTTCCGCGACGAATTCCATGCTCTGCTTAATAAACAAGGAAGACGACAGCAAACCAGACTTAGCAGATTGCTTGGTGGGATGATACAGCGAAACAAACGCCCGACACAAAATGGGAACATGAGGTAAATTGTGACAATAGTGCATTTAAATTTTACAATTTAAGACCATAGCAGAGTTTAAGATAAAACACAAAAATGCAGAAACAGCGAACAGAGGGAAGAGAAAAACAAGCGAACAAACAACAAACAGAAAAAAACAAAACAAAAAAAAAAGAAAAATCAAGCCAATCATGGAAGATTGAACTATACAAATGCTCACTAAGAGAATTCTACAAAAGCGTAGTCAAAACTAGAAGTCTTATGCGCCATTCAATCTAAAAACAGTCATTGATGACAAGAATGGAAATCCACTTAGTGACAAAGGTAGCAGCACCTAAAACAGATGGCAAAAACACTTTAATCAAGTCATAAACCCAGTCTGTCAGGGAAATACACCACACCATATCCAGCCAACTTACATGGAAAGAGAACCAACAATCTGGAAATCAGAGCTTTAGCAGGCATTGAAGAACTGGGAAAACAACAACAACAACAACAGTATAGATTGCATAACAACAGAAGCCATTCTAGCATATCATCATCCTCATCATAAGGTGCCCTGCCGCATGGCGTTGGCGATCATGGACTTCCATCTGTCTCTATCTCTTGTTGCCCCAAGCATCTCCTCCACCCTCCTCGTCTTCAGCCACTCTGCAAGTCCGTCTAGCATTTTCTCCCTGGATCTACCTGGTGCTGTCTTTCCCTCCAGCTTTCCCGTTGTGACCAGGTGCTCCAAATCCCCTTTCCTCATGAAATGGCCTATAAATGTTGCCTGTCTTTTCCTAATCTTCCTTATGAATGATCTACTTGTGTCTGCCTCCATCAAGACTGTCTCGTTTGTTTTCTTTGCTGTCCATGGAACTCTCAACATTCTTCTTAGAAACCACATCTCGGCTGCCTCAATCTTGTTCTGGCTTTGTTTGTTGACTGTCCACGCCTCACATCCGTACAACAGTACTGGTTCTATATAACATTCAAGAACTCTCTTTCTGATGTTAATTGATAGGCATTTGTTGGTAAGAATACTTGTCATCTTCTTGAATGCTGTTTTGGCTTGGCCGATTCTGCCAGCTATTTCCGATGTGCATCTGCCGTCTGATGAAATGATCGTTCCCAGGTATTTAAACTTATCAACCTGTGTCAAGGATTGTGCCATTTGCTGTTATTTTGCATGAGGGGATTTCATGATTTTTACTGATCACCATGACTTCAGTCTTCCTGCTGTTTAGTTCCAACCCCTTACCTTTGCTTTCTATTTCGAGTATATTCACAAGGTTTTGTAGGTCCCTTTCATTTTCTGCTATAAGCACGGTGTCATCTGCGTATCGAATGTTGTTTATCATTTTCCCTCCAACCAAGACATGGAAATCACAGGGTTGACGACAATAGTCATAAAAACAACAAAAAAACAACAACAAAAAAACAAAACAAAAAACAAACAAACAAACAAACAAAAAGCCACACACACACACATGGAGGGAAACAAAAATACCAGAAGATTGGTAACTAACATGGTGGCCCCTATCTGGAAAAAGAAAGACAGTAAAATAGACTACGACATGTACAGAAGAAAATCACTTTTCAGCCATATTTGGCAAAACGTATTCCAAAATCCCAGAACAATGCGCCATATAAAAGGCGGAGCCTTTTGTAAAATGAGGCAGAAATGGTGATGGAAAAGAGATGAGTACGTTGAAGCTACCTTTGCTCTATGACAACTTTGGGAAAAGACGATCGAGCACGATAAAGTATTAAACCTTTGTTTTCGTTGATCACGAACATGAATTTGACAGTATAAACAGAGACATGTTATGAAAGATGCAAGAGCTGTATGACGTAAAACGCCAGCTTTTAGACAATTCAGCTCCTGGAGCAAAAAGATTACTAGCTGTACCAGTCGCCATAGTGAAGTGGTTAGCACGACGGACTACGACTGGAAGGTTGTGGGTTCGAATCACCACCAGTCCCTTCAAAATTATTGTGGAAATTTTCAGTTCCAACCGGCTTCAACCCAGAGTTGGGCGTGCTATGGACTCAGTGGGACGACACAGTCGAGTCTCATCCATTTCATGGATGTGTCAATGAGGGCGTTGCTCAAATATTCTGACCAACACTGCAGGCGTCTGTGTCTTTTGTGCCTGGTTGACGCCAGGATATACTGTGATAGTAAGCGTAGAGTTCATACCTGTCAAGCAGTTTCAATCCTAGATGGAAATCCATAGCATTATAGTTATCATCCTCATTGTCATCACTGTCATCATCATCGCATTGTTAAAAATTTGCTGGATTCTGTGGCCATTAAAGTGGCGTGGAAAATAGTGGGGGAAAAAAAGAGGTGAGCACAAAGGAAACCTCACTAAGTTCGGTGATCATAAAAAAAATTACAACTTATAAAATGCGTGTATAAGAAGGGATATCAACAAGTTCACATGAAACATGATCAGAAACACTAAAATCAGAGAAAGATGAGTCAATCATTAGTCCACCATCATATAGGCCTACATCAGAAGACAATACATTGGTTTGATCATTCGACCAGAATACAACCCCACCAGCTGGCTCAACAAGTACACAACACGGTGGTATGGGCAGACTTTGAGGTCAGTCAAATTTAAGTCAAATCATTAAAAACAAACAACACATAATGTTTGAAACGCGAAAGATAAAGTGTATTATCTGAGTAAGATGTATGATTTAAACCTTAAATCAACAGGCAGCTGAATCTAAGGACATAATATATCCGAATATCTTACTTGAGAAATGAAGTATATATTACCTTTGTTCTTACGAATTAAGAAAGAACCAATCTTCATATAATTGAATCACGTAAAAAAAAAAAAAAAAAAAAAAAAAAAGCCCACTGTCATCTTCCGGAATTATACTGACTCCTTTGAAGAGGAGAGCTTGTGGGTTCTTGTGCTTGATAGGTGATTGCATGGTAAATACATACACCCTGTGGTAGAAGCTCTCAAGTTGCACTACTTGTAAATCATTTAAATCTTCGTTTCCTTACATAAAATTTTGAACTGTTCAATATACAGTAAGGGGGAAAACCCCGACCATTTTCTTAAACAACAGAAAATAAATCTTTCGCATGGGGAAAACTTAACCTGGGATTAACGCAGTTTCTCTCTCTCTCCCTCTCTCTCTCTCCCCTCCCCCCTCTCTCTTTCACACTCACACCCTGTAAATTGAAAATGATACAGTAAAGAACGTTCTGCAAACAGCCACTTCAAAAAAAGTAAAATCAAGCATTATTCATATCAAATGCAGAGTGCCAAAGACTGATTCAACAAAATGCAAAAATACCCCCAACACATTTCACCACACTGATTGATTGACTTGTGAACTGAGTATTTGTTTAAGGGATGAAATGGGCATATAACGTCGATGATTGTATATGAATTGATGTCTGTTAATATGTACATGTCAAGGTGTGTGTGCATATCCCCATTTATTTCGTCTTATTGTAATCATTGGTAGAAAGAAACTCTAGGGAGAGCTAGACAACAGGAGGTCTTCAGAGAGTTTATGTTGCAATCAATACATTTTCATGTAAATATCAGAACCATGATTATATGTTTGTACCATCCACATTTGAAAGACCACAATACAATATTGTTTAAGAGATAATAAATTTGACCTGATTCACAGCTGGTCGTGCAAACCCGTGCAGTCGAATTGGAAGGCGGTAACTCTATTTCTCCGATAATCAGGCCTTGAGGTAAACATGCAGATGGTAGATCGCCAATAAGATCACAAGATTCAAGATTCTTGTAGGCCTTCTATCAAACTGAAAAGCAGGAGCCTTTCGTCTGTCCACCAACCATACGGGCCTCAAGGGTAGTCACGCCAGCCGGTAAATCACTCGACATACCAAATTGCCTCCCATACATGACGTCACATGTAAGCATGCACGAAATGGGGCGAGGTCTAGCAATGGGGGGCTGATTTTGATTGAAAGACTCGGGGGGGACTACAGCGAACGGAAACGAGTGACATTCGACCACCTTAGAAGTCGTTGGGAACTGTCTCCTTCATAGACCTGAAAACTGTGTTGACGGTTTCTTCAATTTGTCACAGACAAGAAAATGTGAAACGATCGTGATCAGCAAAAACTGGGAGCTGAATGCGGCATCGAAAACACCTGTGAGAGCGCAAAATCCACAGGTGATCGTGTTTACAACAAAAAGGAAAGTATCGGAGAAAAAAGATTACCCCCTTGCCGTTGATTTACGGTTTCCCTTACTGTGTGCGGAAGTGGGTCGTCGTATGAGACATCAAAGTTAATTTTTGGGTCGGTAACCTTTCGAGTTTGTGGAGTGTTGTGATCAACGAATTGATGTGAAGGTTTTGGTCAAGACTTTTGTGGCTGTGTGATAGTTTGACAGTGATGGCGACATTCAGGACAGCACGGACATCCGCGATCTACGCGCTGTTCTTGTGTTTGGTAAGTCGGTAAATCTCTGTCTTAGGGTTGGTCGTGTGTGAGTCACTGACATGGCCGGTGGATTTATTTATTTTATGGATGGGTGTGGATTAAAAACATTTGAAAAAAAAACCAACAAACAAAAACGATCATTAGGCTTATCATAATTGTTAGGCTGTAGGCTAGTCTGTCAATAAATGTCATAGGATGTCAGATGGATGACATTTATTTATTTACAATTTTTTTTTTACTCCAGAATGACACTTTTTTGCGGGGGGGGGGGGGGGGGGGGGAGGGGGGAGTCTAAAAAAAAAAGTAAATAAACAAAAATGAGGTGGAGCAGGGGTAGCTGGCGATTACTGATATTTGTTGACCAGTGGTTCAGTAGACATCAAAATTTCAATAAGAATTAAAAATATGTGTGATCATGAGCGTATTGCATTTCTTACAAGCAATTTTACTCGAAGTATAGCTTATTGGACAAAATGAAGATAGATGTTCATGAAAAACAACAGCAATGACAATGAAAATGTTCTCATGAAAAACAACAACAACAACAATAACAACAGCAACAGCAACAACAAAATCAGCAACAACAAAATCAGCAACAACAAAATCCGCCCCCTTTACTGGCTTTAGGCCTACAAATTCAAAGTGTACCTTACAAGATGCAAAAATACAGGACGACCTGTTTCAGTTGACGTCATCAAAATGTATTGTGCAAAACAAACATTGGGCTGTGTCATACTAGCACTTATTTTTGAGGACTTTAACCCTTTCACTCCTGTGCCTTATCCACCAGCAACAAAAACTTAACCCATTCACTTCCTCACTCTTTCCACCAGGAAGCTGGTGGATAGGATGGGGAAAGTCAAAGGGTTGATAATATTGCTAAACAGTAGTCATGTGAATCAAGCAAAGTGGAAGTGCACCTCACACATACACACACATGCACGCGTGCACACACACACACACACACACACACACACACACACACACACACACACACACACACACACACACACACACCCCCCCCTCTGTCTGTCTGTTAATCTCTCTCTTTCTCTCCTGTCTTTGAATAATAAAGTGTTCTGAAGTCTGAAGGCAGAAGAGAAGGTATCTCTCTGTGTCTCTGTCTGTGTCTCTGTCTGCCTGTCTCTGTGTCTCTCTGTCACATGTCCTCCGCAGTGATACTAATAGAGATCACAGCATGTAGCTATATTTTTATCGCATCTGAAAAAGAGCCACACGACTTTCAAAATGAGCTTTGTGGAGGGTAGAATGTGTGTGAACAGCACTTCTCTAGCTCTCTTGAATGTGGAGTAGTACTTGTATTGAGGACTGCAGAGTTTGGTTAGAGCTGATAACGGATACAAGTGTTAAAACTTGTCCTTCACAAACATAGGCAGTCGGGTTAGAGCTGTAATAATACCCTCACCTGTCTCACCTGTCAGCATCACCGGGTTTGGTGTTGGCCACTGCACATCTGGACGCCACTATCTCCCTCCAGGCCGCTCTGTCTTGACTTTTGTGGACAATTTCTTGATTATTTAGGCCACTGATGTTGTTTATGTTCTAGAAGTATGAGATTGGAGGTCTGCCTTTCTTCCTTTTTGCCTCTGTTTTTTTCTTAAAAAATGGTTGTCCTGAGGTCCGTGCTCTTGTTGCCTGACATGGCCAATGTATAATAGTCTTCTCTTGTTGATGTGTGCTAGTAGTTTTCTGGTGGTATCAAGTTCTCCCAGGACACTTTCGTTAGTTCTTCTGTCTGTCCATTTGACATATATAGTAGTCTTTGATAAAACCACATTTCTGTTGTCTCAATTCTTCTGCAGTTAGTTTTTCTCAGAGTCCAGACTTTGCAGCCATAAATCATGACTGGCCAGATCAAACATGTTAGAAGTCTAACTTTCAGGCCATTTGGTAAGCTTCTGTCTTTCCAGATGTTGTTGAGTTGTCAGACCATTTTTTGCTTTGCCATTCCTATTCTTATTTTGATGTCTTTGGAGCAGGTTCCATCATCAGTTTGTACAGAACCAAGATATTTGAAATCCTTAACTGTTAACATACATTTTCTAAAGGAACTTCATTAATTGTGATGTCATGATTGTTTTCAGTGTCTTTGCTTTTGATATGTAGCACTTTTGTTTTCTTGGCATTCAAGTTTAGACCAGCCTTTTTGTGTACTGAATCTATCCTGTCTAGAATTCTTTCAATGCTGGTAATGTTGTCTGCTAACAGTGCTGTATCATTTGCATAGCGCAGGTTTGTAAGATAAGTGAGTGTGTTGTGTTTCCCATAAGTAATACCAAACTGATAAAGATTTATCGGCAACATAAGGTCCTCCTAGTATTAGTAGTAAGGATTGAAGTCTTTTGGTGGAGCTGATAAAGTTGACATATGTAGCATAATGCTAACCTCCTAAAAGTTTTGGTGAAACTTTTTTTAAAAAGCCATTACAGACACAGGTTGCTGGAGTAGAACTAACGATATCAAATTGATAAAACTTATAATTCATCACAAACATTTATAAAGTACCGGTAGAAAGGGTGGAGGAGTTTGGATAGAGCCAATAATTATTTGCCAACCTTGATAAAACTTATCCAAGTTCATTACATACATAGGCAGCTGGGGTAGAGCAAATGTCAAACTGGTAAACCTTTAAGTTTAATACATCACAAACTTAAGGTGTTTGGATAGAGCTGATATTTTTGTAACCCTTTGTCTCCTGCACCTTGTCCACCAGCATCCTGCAGTGTCCACTATGCTCATCATCATCATCATCAGGTGCCTTGCCGCATGGTGTTGGCGATCATGGACTTCCATCTGTCTCTATCTCTTGTTGCCTCAAGCATCTCTTCCACCCTCCTTGTCTTCAGCCACTCTACAAGTCCGTCTAGTATCTTCTCCCTGGGTCTACCTGGTGCTCTCTTTTCCTCCAGCTTTCCCGTTGTGACCAGGTGCTCCAAGTCCCCTTTCCTCATAAAATGGCCTATAAATGTTGCCTTTCTTTTCTTAATCTTCCTTATCAATAATCTACTTGTGTCTGCCTCCGTCAATACTGTCTCGTTTGTTTTCTTTGCTGTCCATGGAACTCTCAACTCTCCACTATGCTAGGAAAGCAAAAACTTAACTCTTTGATTCCCTCACCTTATCCACATGCAGAAAGCTGGTGGATAGGATGAAGGAGTCAATGGATTAAGTTGTAGTTGGTGGATAGGGTACAGGAGTCAAAGGGTTAAGATGCACAGCAAACAAGGAGATAAAATTTATGACTTGTCAGGGTGGGAATGAATCAGGATGTGAGATTTTGAATCCACAGTTCTGTCTGAAGAGCTAGTCTAAGTGCATGTTTAAACAAACTAAATCAAACATTGAAACTGTTCACCCAGACAAGAAATTTGGGTCATGCTGATAATATTTGACCAAAAAGTGATAATGACTTTATAATTCAAAGAAAAACAAAAAATTTATTTCAGTGTTTGAGATGATGTCTGACCAGTGTAAAGCTGAGGAGTTTGTGTTAGAAGAGCTGATAAAATATACACAAGTGATAATAATGCCAAATTGATAAATAAACTACAAATGGCATACTGATAAAACTTTTCAGAAATAAAAATTAAAATTACATTGACCATGAATATGAGTTGTTGGAGCAGAACTGATATTGATCACTTAAACAGTCAACACTATTAAACAAATTACTATGTGAAGAATTACAGTAGATATGTATTATGAAGAAGGCAGATGATAAATGGATATTTAACGTAAGGAGTACTGAAACACTGAACTGCTTTTGTAGTTGAATACTAACATTTCACAAAAATTTCCTGTGAATCCTGACGCAAGGGAGGTTATATTTTGCTTCCCTAACCATAGCCTAATATGATATAAGTAATATTCTGATACAACAAAAACTAAAAGGACTTGATTAATCACAAATTATGTTCTCTGTATTATAATCCTAATTTGGATCACGGTTTGTTCAAGAGGGAGTTGTCACAACATGGTTAATTCCACATGTGCTTCACCCAGATATATAATGTCACTGTCAGGCCTGACTCCTTGACTTTGCACAAAACCCTATGCACTGTTGTGACAGTCTAGATTTTTTTTTTTTTTTTTTTTTTTTTAGTGGGGATGGGAACAAGGCAGTACTTGTGTTTGTTCTTGCTTGCAGTTGCAGGCAGGGTGTATCGACAGAGCTGTCATCTCAGAATTTGATATTATAGGCCTTGCTTCACATTTATAGGCCGTTTTATGAGGAAAGGGGAATTAGAGCACCTGGTCACAATAGGAAAGCTGGAGGGAAAGAGAGCACCAAGTAGACTCAGAGAAAAAATATTGGACAGACTTACAGAGTGGCTGAGGACAGAGAGGGTGGAAAATGTGCTTGCAGCAACAAGGGATACATATGGAGGGCCATGATCGCCAATGCCATGCGGCAGGGCACATGATGATGATGATGAGGCCTTGCTTCACTCCCACTCACACCCTGCAACATAAAAATTGGCCTGTTGGACAGTGTGGTGGTAGTCAGCTTAGTGTTTTGTGTTCTTCCCTTCCCTCTCTCCCCTCCTCAAGACCCTGCCAGCGCACAGAGTTTTGCACAGCCTTAAGGAGTCCGTCAGATAATTACTGTCAGATCAGGGCGGAACACATGGAATTATCAGAGTGGGATGAGTCCTCCTTGAGCAAGCTTCTAATCACAGATTCTTGAAAAAGTGGTTGCAGTGGCATGGGTGTAATTTTTCTCCTTTCGGTGGGTTAGATATATATAATCTAGAATCTGTTTTTTCCTGAATAGAAACAAGTTCTGTTTGTGTGTGTGTGTTGTGTGTGTGTGTGTGTGTGTGTGTGTGTGTGTGTGTGTGTGTGTGTGTGTTGTGAGTGTGTGTGTGTGTGTGTGTGTAAAATTTGGCCCCGACCCCTCTCACAAAACCCAACCAAACCAAACCAAATGAAACAAACCAAACCAAACCAAACCAAACCAAAACAAAAACACATCAAACCAAACCAAAACAAAAAAACACCAAAAACTAACCAACATGAAGAGATTTGCGGTTTTTTGTTTTTTTTTGTTTTTTTCCTTATAAATGGTCGCAAACCAGTCCTTAGATTGCGCACTTTTCACAGCAGTGAATGAGAGTGCAAGCGCACTTATACACCCCAGTGTATCGCGAATGTGTTTCACACGGGCAGTGGCTGTGTTTATTCTTTCACACAATGAAAAGTTCCCTTGACTGCCCCGGCCGGCCTTCGCTCACTGAGAGGAGCTTGTTAGAGAAATGTCAAGTAGGCAAGCAGAGCATTGCATGGTGCAGTTCACATGTAATGCTTACAAAGGGCAGCAGGCTACTTTGGTATAGTTGGCTGTGCCCTCTTATTCTTAGCATTACAAAAAAATACTAGTGCCACTCACACACATCGTAATTTGTTTTGTGTTTTCATGTCGATGCAGTATTTGGTATCTAGTGCCGGCAGTATTTTTGAGTGGTGAAATTGATAATCTCTCAATAACTTGAACCAGTGTGTGAGAAAATATAGGAGTTAGGACTTCATCGTTCACGCACAGTGAAAAAATAAAATTGGTGTCAGCAGTTTGTGACACTGAAAATGATGTCACATTAGTGGTCTTCATGTGTGGTTTTTAGTGTTAAACACACACACACACACTCACACACGCACGCACGCACGCATGCACGCACACGCACGCACGCACGCACGCACGCACGCACGCACGCACGCACGCACCAAAACACAAACCAAACGACACACACACATACAAACACAAACACATATATATGCTCTGAGCATGCATACGTGCACACACACACACACACACACACACACACACACACACACACACACACACACACACACACACACACACACACACACAAGATACACACATAGATGACAGATAGACTCAGACATACAGACCAACAGATATATGCACGTATGCATGCACGCACACACACACAACCACACACTAACACACACACACACTCACTCACACACACACACACACACACACACACACACACACACACACACACACACACACACACACACACACACCACCCACCCACCTCTATCTGTCTGTCTTTCAAACTCTCTCTCATATGCACACACACACATGCCACACACACACATGCCACACACACACACATGCCACACACACACTCATGCCACACACACACACACACATCACACACAATGCCACACACACACACCACACACACACACACACACACACACACAACATCACATACACACACATACACACACACACACACACACACATGCCACACACACACACATGCCAACACACACCACACACACACACACACACACACACACACACACACACACACACACACACACACACACACACACACACACACACCACACACTTACTCAAAAGGCCACTTTTATATTCATTAAAAGAAAATATAGCACACTGTAGGTTTGAACTCACAACAATTGGCAACAGTGCATCCCACTCCCAACCAGCTGAGCTATTATTAAAACCACAAATCAGCAGAGATCCAGAGAGAAAAGGAGGGTGGGTGGGTGGGGGAGAGAGAGAGAGAGAGAGAGAGAGAGGGAGCTTTCAGAGAGAGAGAGAGAGAGAGAGAGAGAGAGCTTTCAGAGAGGAGAGAGAGAGAGAGAGAGAGAGAGAGGGAGCTTTCAGAGAGAGAGAGAGACAGACAGACCTTGTCGTCACCCCCCCCCCCCCACACACACACAGAGATTT
>JAPXFY010000017.1:74839356-74844356 GCA_030674185.1 Monoplex corrugatus
GATGTCATAATTATTTCAAGGAGAGGGCCCCACCCTTGTAATGCAAGACCTGTGAAAAATTGACATCTCTATCAGTTTACTTTCCTACAACCTCAGCATTTAAGGAACAGCTTAAGTTGTGCGTAACATATATCTCATCTGATAGGGCCCATCTGCCTGAGCTGTCAAATATCAGATGTATAGTGTTACTAGTATTAATTGAGCAAATCAATGAAATCATTCTCGTCAAATTTTTTTTTTCTACTCCATCTTCAGCACGAACTCGATGAAGTTGATCCCTTGCTGCTTATTAACCCTTCCTGCACTCTGTCCACCAGCATCCTGCATTATCATATGTGTTAGCAAAGCAAAAACTTAACCCTTTGACTCCCCCATGGGGATGCCAGGGGCTCTTTCAGTATAAATAGTATCCCCACCTTCTTGAAATTCTGTACTAGAAATGTCCTCTTTTCTGTCACTCTCTTTGTTTCTGCCTTGTTCCTTTGCTTTGTGTCATTTCTACCTATCGTTTTCTGCCTTGCTGGTCCATTCACCTGTATGTGTTCAATAAAGTCTTATGTACTTTTTCTTAGGATCGATTATTGGGTACATGTATTCAGTGCACTTTTGCTCTAGGGAGGTGAGATAATAATGCGGATGCAATTTAGGTAATTTATGCTAATTTTTGTATGTATGTTTTGATGTCCTTAGGTGTGCTTGAATTTGTATTCAGGTGTTTTTTTTTAAAAATCCCCTGTGCAATAAATTGGACAGTGGTCCACACCGTGGGCATGTCCTTAGATTATGTGCACAAATGCATTGATATGTGTACTTAATTTTTTTCCCTTTTTTTTTCCTGTTGTAGTTTTGTATGTTTTGAAGCAGTTGTAGCCCTGATATGGCTTTATGCAGTCAGCTGGGCTTTAAACAACAATAACAATAATAATAATAAAAAAAAACCCTCTTTGACTCCCTCACCCGATCCACAAGCTTCCTGCAGGAAGCTGGTGGATAGGGTGAGAGGGTCAAAGGGTTATGTTTGCAGAAAGCTTGTGGATAGGGTGAGGGAGTCAAAGGATTCAGTTTTTGCAGTTGGTGGATAGGGTGAGGGAGTCAAAGGGTTAAGTTTTCGCAGTTGGTGGATAGGGTGTGGGAGTCAAAGGGTTAAGTTTTTTGCAGTTGGTGGATAGGGTGAGGGAGTCAAAGAGTTAAGTTTTTGCAGTTGGTGGGTAGGGTGTGGGAGTCAAAGAGTTAAGTTTTTGCAGTTGGTGGATTGGGTGAGGGAGTCAAAGGGTTAAGTTTTCACAGTTGGTGGATACGGTGGGAGAGTCGAAGGGTTAAGTTTTTGCAGTTGGTAGATAGGGTGGGAGAGTCGAAGGGTTAAGTTTTTGCAGTTGGTAGATAGGGTGGGAGAGTCGAAGAGTTAAGTTTTTGCAGTTAGGGTGGGAGAGTCAAAGGGTTAAGTTTTTGCAGTTGGTGGATAGGGTGCGGGAGTCGAAGGGTTATTAATATCTGCTCAGCACTCCACCGCCATCCCCAGGTTCGTTCTATTGACATTCTCATCAGTACGTTGTCATAGCAACAGGTTGCCTTCAGCTGGATTGTTAAAAAAATCACGTTGTGTGCTGCAGAGGAGGGAAAAAATCGTTAAAATTTGGAATTCTTCAAAACTGCTTGTCTAAAGATTTGCAAAGAAAGTATGAGGCTTTTTTTGTGTAGTGTTTATCCATACATGTCTGATTAGTGTTATTGTTTTGTAATAAGAGCTAAGATAAAAATCCCCCATGGGATACCAGGGGCTCTTTCAGAATAAACAGTATCCCCACCTTCTAGAAATTCTATGCTATAAATGTCCTCTTTTCTGTCACTCTCTTTGTTTCTGTCGTGTTCCTTTGCTTTCTCTGTCATTTCCTCCTATTGTTTTCTGCCTTGCTGGTCCATTCACCTGTATGTTTTTGATAAAGTCTTACGTACTTTCTTTTAGGATTGATAATTGGGTACATGTATTGAGTGTATTTTTGGCTCTAGGGAAATAAGATATGCAAAAGCAATTTTTGGTAACTTAGGCCTGTTTTTATATTTGTTTTAGTATCCTTAGTTATGTATAAATTTGTATTCAGGTTTGTTTTTTGTGTGATAAATTGGACAGAGTGGTCAACGCCAGGGGCATGTCCTTAGAGTATGTGCGCAAATGCATTGATATGTGTACTTCATTTTCTTTTCCTTTTTTACCTGATGAAGTATGGTACATGTTTTGAAACGGTTATAGCCCTGATATGGCTCTACGCAGTCGGCTGGATTTTAAACAACAATAACGATGCCATTGTCTTGTAATGCAGCAACAGAGATTCTCCGCTTTTGCCTGTTCTTGGTCAGCTTCAGTAGAGTACATTAGGTGTGATTCAGGGTTTTCTTTTTCATCCCTTTGATTCCCTCACCCTATGCACCAACTGCAAAAACATAACTCTTTGACTCCTTCACCCTATCCACCAACTGCAAAAACATATACTCTTATGATCTCCCGCTCCTACCCTATCCACCAACTGCAAAAACATAACTCTTTGATTCCCTCACCCTATCCACCAACTGCAAAAACATAACTCTTTGACTCCTTCACCCTATCCACCAACTGCAAAAACATAACTCTTTGACTCCCTCACCCTATCCACCAACTGCAAAAACATAACTACTTTGACTCTTCACCCTATCCACCAACTGCAAAAACATAACTCTTTGACTCCTTCACCCTATCCACCAACTGCAAAAACATACACAAACTCTTTGACTCCTTCACCCTATCCACCAGCTTCACCACAGTGATCAATTTTCTTGGTTTTAATTAAGTTTGATGTATTTTATTCTAAAGTGTATTTCATTTGAAACTGACTCATTTAGGGGATTGGTTTTCGTCATAAGTTGTAGTGTAATCATGGAACTGTACAAGGGATGGCTGGTGACATTAAAAGGCGACTTTCACGGCACTACCTACCTGTGTGAGACGTTCGCTGTTCGTAATGAGGAACAGATCAACTGCAATCTAGGAGTGATTGATCGTGGGGCTCTCATTAGCGACGTGAGATCAAGGGCTGTAAAAATGTGGCCCTGCCCCTGGCACAGCCACAGAGTGTCATGTTCATGTGATTCAGCCCACTGGCTTGTCAAGAATGTTCCTCCACTTTTGATTTATCGCTAGACTTGCTTGGGATTTACAACTAAAGTTGCCACTGATGTTAACTGTAGAAAAACACCTTGACTTTTTTTTGTTTTTTGTTTTGCTTTAGAGTTTGAATTATGATAGTAAGAGATGTACGCGTTTTGTTCGTCGTTGTACTATATCATGTGATGACATAAATGTGTTGGATGTATATATATATATATATTAGTCATAGTGGTTACATACTATAAAAATGATGTTTATATTAGGCATGGAAATTTGAGTTGCCACTGACGTTAACTGTAGAAAAACACCTTGACTTTTTTTTCCTTTTTTTGGCTTTAGAATTAGAGTCTGAATTATGATAGCAAGAGATGTACACATTTTGTTCGTCATTGTGGGTACACAGTGTAAAAATAATTTTTAAATCAAGGCATGGAAATTTTACACTAACAAATGAATCTCAGCTTTAAGTGCCCAGTTTAGCAGTTATAAATATAAGCAAGCATGGAAATTTATTCAAATAGACAATTGTAAAAATGTCTGTGATAGATTAATATTTTGTGGGGGGAGGGGGGGGGGGGGCTCATTCATTTTCATCAGTAAATAGTTCTAGATTTAAGAAAACCTGTAAATTCCACACTGATAAATATATTTTGTGAAATTTATGGGCTAAGACATAAATTCGAAAACTTTAAGCCAGAGAAGGGTTTATGACAGAATCTGGTGGAAGACGTTTTAATACTTTTATTCACATCTACTGTTTATCTTTTAGAGTTCTGCAGAGCTTGGAATTTGTCCAAGATGGATTCATTACATTCTGATAGTTCTCTTATATGCTCTCCCCAAATCTAGAGGGCCCCAGTAGCTCAGTTGGTTTGAGTGTCGGATTCACATGCTAATGGTTGTGGGTTCGAATCCGGGGATGCGCTATATTAAAACTGGCCATCTCGCTGTTCCATCTTAACATCATTGTTGTTCTGGTGGTGTCAGTATAGGATTAGATAGGTACCCCTTCCCCCACTTCCCTGGGATGGTTATCCCGTCGGCCATACAACCTGAGGTGGGTGTCGACGTAAAAACTCAACCAAATCAAACAATCAATCAATCTCCCGAAATCTGCTGGCAGTATACATTCTGATAGTTCTGTGCTGTGCTGTACCCATAATCTGCTGGTAGTATTACATTCTGATAGTTCTGTTATGTGCTGTGTCCATAATCTGCTGGCAGTATTACATTCTGATAGTTCTGTGCTGTGCTGTACCCATAATCTGCTGGTAGTATTACATTCTGATCTGTTATGTGCTGTCCATAATCTGCCGGCAGTATTACATTCTGATAGTTCTGTGCTGTGCTGTACCCATAATCTGCTGGCAGTATTACATTCTGATAGTTCTGTGCTGTGCTGTACCCATAATCTGCTGGTAGTATTACATTCTGATAGTTCTGTTATGTGTTGTACCCATAATCTGCTGGTAGTATTACATTCTGATAGTTCTGTTATGTGCTGTGCCCATAATCTGCTGGTAGTATTACATTCTGATCTGTTATGTGTTGTGCCCATAATCTGCTGGTAGTATTATATTCTGATCTGTTATGTGCTGTGCCCATAATCTGCTGTTAGTATTACATTCTGATCTGTTATGTGCTTCTGATCTGTTATGTGCTGTACCCATAATCTGCTGGTAGTATTACATTCTGATCTGTTATGTGCTGTGCCCATAATCTGCTGGTAGTATTACATTCTGATAGTTCTGTTATGTGCTGTACCCATAATCTGCTGGTAGTATTACATTCTGATCTGTTATGTGCTGTGCCCATAATCTGCTGGTAGTATTACATTCTGATCTGTTATATGCTGTGCCCA
>JAPXFY010000017.1:74849356-74866856 GCA_030674185.1 Monoplex corrugatus
CACTCATCCACCACCACACCATACCACTCATCCACACCACACCATACCACTCATCCACACCACACCAAACACACCACACCACTCCACACTACACACCATTGAGTATGTAGCATATTGGCATTCCACACAGCGCATACAAAGCAACAGTATACAAGAAAAACACACAATACAGCGTGGTGCATAGAGTACAATAGCATGGCTTTTGAAACGGTTGAATACTTAGCAAGGTGCCGTCCCACGGCTTGCAGTCACGTCATACAATATTTATCTTGGCACTCCCGCTGGTCCAGGGAATACGACCACCTGTTGTTGTTCTCTGGATCAATTAGCATGCATTAAACATCCAGGTAATGTCCATCTTTTAGTGTGGACGACTCTCACCTGAGCGTTACCAGCTTTTGCGATCAAGCTGACAGCACATTGTAACTGTGGAGTTTCGAGTTTAGAATTTGTTCGAGAGAGTTTCATCATGCTCCATACGTGCTCCACCCAAGAGGGTTTCATCGCACTGAGACAATTCTGTATGTGCTTCTCCCAAATCTGCCAGCTTTCTGGTAGACTGGTTTTTTTTTAACTCTTCACTCTTGCACTATTCATCAGATGGAAAAACTTGACCCTTTCATTCCCTCACCCTATCCACCAGCTTCTTGTCCCTGTGGGGATGCCGTGGGCTCTTTCAGTATGAATAGTATCCCCACCTTGTGGAAATTCTGAGCTAGAAATTTCCTCTGTACCGTCACTCTCTTTGTTTCTTTCTTCCTCGTTTGCTTTGTGTCATTTCTTCTTGTCATTTTCTGCCTTGCTGGTCCATTCACCTGTATGTGTTGGATAAAGTCTTACATACTTAGGATTGATAATTGGGTACATGTATTAAGTTCAATTTTGGCTTTGGGGAAGTGAGATATGCAGAAGCAATTTTAGGTGATTTGGGCCCGTTTTTAAATGTATTTTCATGTCTTTAGATATGTTTATTAAATTCCCTGTGCGATAAATTGGACGGAGTGGTCAGTGCCAGGGGCATCTCCTTAGATTAAGTGCGCGAATACATTGATATTTGTACTTAATGTTTCTCCTTTTTTTCCCCCAATGTTGAAGTATTGTGTATGTTTTGAAACGATTATAGCGCTGATATGGCTCTGCACAGTCGGCTGGGCTTTAAACAAAAATAACAATACCAGCTTCCTACAGGAAGCTGGTGGATAGGGTGAGGGAGTGAAAGGGTTAAGTTTTTGCTTTGCTGTCATGGCTGATGATGCGGCATGCTGCTGGATAGGGTGAGGGAGTCGAAGGGTTAAGCATGCACAAAAAGGCAGTGCGATGGCAAGGTCTTGAAATAGGATAGTGGGACGTATGAAACATTTTGCGGACACCACCAGAATGAAGGAAAACGTTAACCCTTTGGCTCCCACACCCTGTCCACCAGCATACTGCATTGTCAACCATGCTACCAAAGCAAAATCTTAACCCTTTTAATTCCAGGAAGCTGGTAGATAAGGTGAGGGAGTCAAAGGGTTAAGTTTTTGCAGTTGGTGGAAAGGATGCGGGAGTCAAAGGATTAAGATGGGCAACGAAAACGGAGAAATGTGTGAATCACAGTAACTTGAGTAAGCTGTAAGTAACTGTTGGTAGATAGATGATGCCTAAGTTTTCTTTTTGAAATTTATTTTTATTCATCTCTTGCAGAGTACAAAGATAAAAAACTAATAGCAGAAGAAAATAACTTCACAGAAGACTGAAAATTGTTAGCAGATGAAATTAACTTCACAGAAGACTCAAAATTATTAGCAGAGGAAAGTAACTTCACAGAAGACTCAAAATTATTAGCAGAGGAAAATAACTTTACAGAAGACTAAAAACTATTAGCAGATGAAATTAACTTCACAGAAGACTCAAAATTGTTAGCAGAGGAAAGTAACTTCACAGAAGACTCAAAATTATTAGCAGATGAAATATACTTCACAGAAGACTAAAAATTGTTAGCAGAGGAAAATAAGTTCACAGAATACTCAAAATTATTAGCAGAGGAAAATAAGTTCACAGAATACTCAAAATTGTTAGCAGAGGAAAATAACTTTACAGAAGACTCCAAATTGAAAGATTTGTTTCACATTGGCGTCTTCATCAAAGAATCTACATATGTGCAACTTGTTTATTTTTTTTGTAAAGTGTGTCAAGTATTGTCTGACATGGACTGTCTGCATTATGTAAATGGAATTAGTATCATTATAATGATGATGATGATGATGATGATGATGATGATGAATTAAACTGACAGCACATTTGACTGTGGGGTTTGGAGTTTGGAGTTTGTTCATGAGGACTTCATTGCACTGAGACAATTCCATATGTGCTCCACCCAAATCTACTTGCTGTTATCATCATCATCATCATCATCATCATCAACCACCACCACCGCCACCGCCACCACCACCACCGCCGCCCTCTTCCTCTCCTCCCATCACCACCACCACCACCACCACCACCACCACCATCATCGTCAGTATTACATTTATCATCATGTTGACTACATAGGACCATATATTGTCTCCTTTCTGTTTTCAGGTGTGCTTGCTGACACGATGCAGCGGCCAAGAAGAATTGAACCCCAGCCTGACTTCCACCGAGTCAACAGTGACACTGGAATGGACAGTAGAGGCCAACACCACTTTTTATCAAGTGACATGGCACCGCAGTGTCGGCTTCTTCTTTTTCGATGAATACTACTATGAGCCGTTTGACAGCAAACTGTCGTATAAGGCGACAGGACTGCTGCCGGGGATATCCTACTCGTTTCTCCTCTTCAGGAATGGAAACACGACCAGCGACAAGATCTTTGGCCGTGATATTGTCACAGGTGAGTGTGAATATTGAGAGAGGGGCAGTGAACCCTCTGACTCCGGCACCCTGTCCATCAGCATCCTGTATTGTCAACCATGCTAGCAAAGCAAAAACTTAACCCTTTGACTCCCTTGCAAAAAAATTAACCCTTTGACTCCCTCACCCTATCCACCAGCTCTCTTTGACTCCTGCAGTGTGTTCACCTGCATCCTGCAATGCCAACCATGCTAGCGAAGCAAAAACTTAACCCTTTGACTCCCTTGCAAAAGACTAACCCTTTGACTTCCTTACCCTATCCACCAGCTCTCTTTGACTCTGGCAGTGTGTTCACCAGCATCCTGCAATGCCAACTATGCTAGCAGAGCAAAAACTTAACCTTTTGACTCCCTTGCAAAAAACTTAACCCTTTGACTCCCTCACTTTATCCACCAACTTCCTTGCAGGAAGCTGGTGGATAGAAGAGTCAAAGGGTTAAGTTTTTGCTATTGGTGGATAGGGTGCGAGAGTCAAAGGGTTAACAAGTGGTTGGGATGCAGAATTTCAAGGTCTTGAGTTCGATCCTTCTGGTAGCGCCGTTGTGCTAACGGGTGGACGTTTTTCCCATCTCACAGGTGTGGACCGGCTGATGTCTGATTCACTTTTGTGTGTGCACATACTGAACATCAAATTTTTGTTGTAAATATCATTGCACTCAGAGAGGTTACCTTTGTGCTCACCTGTTTTTCTTTTTTCTGTCCCCGTCCTTTTTATACGCCACTTTAATGATCAGGGAAGCTGGAACAATTTTTACAGTGCGATGATGATGATGTCGATGAGGATGATAATCATGATGCTATGGAGTTCCATCAAGGATTGAGACTGCGTGACAGGACTGTACTCTACGCTTACTATCATAATATATCCTGGCATCAATCAGGCCCGAGAAATACAGACACCTGCGGTGTTGGTCAGAATATTTAAGCAACACCCTCAATGACGCATCCGTGAAGTGGACGAGACTCGACTGTGTGGTCCCAGTCTTCCTAATGAGCCCATAGGACTTGGTACTTGGGTAGAAGCCGGTTAGAGCCAAAAAATCCCACAGTTATTTTTGAAGGTACTGAGTGATAGGGATTCGAACTCGCAACCTTCCGTCGGCCCATTGACTGACCTACACCACAGACTGGTAGAACATCAATGATTATAATGATGGTAGTAATAATAATAAAAATCATTCTTGTGTATATGATCTTTATTCTTCAACTCAATGATGGTAGTAATAATAAAAAATCATCTTGTGTATATGATCTTTATTCTTCAACTCATTTGGACTCACGTGTGTTTCATGTTTTACAGGACACACAGTGTAATACATCGGAACCAATTTATATCACTACACACACATGTACCATGGTCTATAACATACACACACGTGTACCACTGGTTTCTATCACATACACACAGTGTACCACTGGTCTATATCACATACACAACATGTACACTGTCTATATCACTACACACACATGTACCACTGTCATATCACATACACACCATGTCCATGGTCTATATCACATACACACATGTATCACTGGTCTATATCACCATTACACACATGTACCACTTGTCTATATCACATACACACACATGTAACACGAATGGTCTATATCACATAGCACACACATGTGCCACTTGTCTATATCACATACACACACATGTCCACTGTCTATATCACATACACACATGTACCACTGGTCTATATCACATACACACACATGTACCACTGGTCTATATCACATACACACACATGTACCACTGGTCTATATCACATACAAAAACATATACCACTGGTCTATATCACATACACAACATGTACCACTGGTCTATATCACATACACACACATGTACCACTGGTCTATATCACATCACACACATGTACCACTGGTCTATATCACATACACCACATGTACCACTGTCTATATCACATACAAACATGTACCACTGGTCTATATCACATACACACACATGTACCACTGGTCTATATCACATACACACACATGTACCACTGGTCTATATCACATCACACACATGTACCACTGGTCTATATCACATACACACACATGTACCACTGTCTATATCACATACACACACATGTACCACTGGTCTATATCACATACACACACATGTACCACTGGTCTATATCACATCACACATGTACCACTGGTCTATATCACATACAAAAACATTACCACTGGTCTATATCACATACACACACATGTACCACTGGTCTATATCACATACACACACATGTACCACTGGTCTATATCACAACACACACATGTGCCACTGTCTATATCACATACACACACATGTACCACTGGTCTATATCACATACACACACATGTACCACTGGTCTATATCACATACACACACATGTACCACTGGTCTATATCACATACAAAACATGTACCACTGGTCTATATCACATACACAACATGTACCACTGGTCTATATCACATACAACAACATGTACCACTTGTCTATATCACATACACACACATGTGCCACTTGTCTATACACATACACACACACATTGCCACTTGCATATCAATCACACATGTACATGGATACACCATCAATAAGCATGCACAGATCATCATCATCATGTGCCTTGCCTCATGGTGTTGGCGATCATTGCCCTTCGTAAGTATCTGCCTTTTGTCGTTGCAAGTATATCTCCCACCCTTTCTGTCTTCATCCACTCTGCAAGTGCGTCCAGTATTTTCTCTCTGGGTCTACCTGGTGCTCTCTTTCCCTCCAGCTTTCCTGTTGTGGCCAGGTGCTCTGTTTACTCTTGCCTCATAAAGTGTCCTGTAAATGTTGCTTGTCCTTTCCTAATCCTCTTCATTAATGTTCTTTTTGTGTTTGCTTTTTTCAAGATGGTCTCATTTGTTTTCTTTGCTGTCCATAGAAGTCTTAACAGTCTTCTTAGAAACCACATTTCAGCTGCCTCAACCTTGTTCTAACTTTGCATGTTGACTGTCCATGTTTCACATCCATACAACAGTATCAGTTGAATATGACACTGAAGTACTCTCTTCCTGATGTTCATTGATAAACATTTATTGGTAAGAACACTTTTCATTTTCTGGAATTCTGTTGTAGCTTGGCCGATTCTGCTGGCTATCTGAAGTAGTATTTCTAATATGCATCTGCCATCTGGTGAGATGATTGTTCACAGATATTTAAACTTATCAACTTATCTGGATGTTGTGCCATTTGTTATCATTTTACAAGAGGGGATTTCTTGTTTTTTTAAAATTTTTTTTACTAGTTACCATGTCTTCATTCTTCATGCTCTTTAGCTCCAGCCCTTTATTTCTGCTTTCTATTTTTATAATATCCACAAGATTTTGCAGGTCTTTTCCATTTTCAGCAATTCGAATGGTGTCATCAGTGTAACGAAGATTGTTGATCATTTTCTTCCAGCCTTGATCCCAGGGCATTCTTCAGTGTTTCTCATGATTTTTTTGCTGTAAAGTGAAAACAGATCTGGTGACAGAGCCGTATCCCTGCCTATCCCCTCTTTTGATATTTCAGACAGAGCTTATGTTGATCATTTTCTACTCTCATTGCTGCTGTTTTTTCCCAGTACATATTCCGTATTATTCTTAGATCCTTTTCATCTATGTGGAGCCTTTCTAGTTGGTTGATTAACTCCCACACCCAATCCACCAACTGTAAAAACTTAACCCTTTGATTCCCTCACCCTGTCCACCAGCTTCCTGCAGGAAGCTGGTGGAAAGGGTGAGGGAGTCAAAGAGTTAAGATTTTGCTCTGCTAGCATGGTTGACAATGCAGGATACTGGTGGACAGGCTGCAGGAGTCAAAGGGTTAATTCTTCGTGTCTTACACATGCACAGATGCATATCTGTATTACTAAAAAGGCCTGTCCATACATATAAAATACATAAAAGTAATATCTGTGCATTTTAAAGTCCTGTGTGCCATTTCAGCGTTTGGATGGCGTGTAGCGTTTGGACTTTGTTCACTATGGGTTCATCGCATTCAGACAATTTCTTCTACGCTTCATCCATATCTCCCAGCAATGACATGACAGACTTACTGACCTGCACAAAACCCTATACTTCAACAGGGTATTGAAATACGTAGGGGGGAGAAAGGACCTATGAGACATAAGCTGATACCATGGCCAGAACCATGAAACCTTACGGACAGCGAACAGGCCTCTTTTTTTTTTTTTTTTTTTTTTTTTTTTAATGTTGCAGGCTGGGATTGCTAGCTTTTGGAACCATGAAAACCGAGCCATCACATCCCTGAAAATGGAATATGCTTGTAATTTGTATAATGGGGATAAAAAAACAACCCAGAATCCAACAAAACCAACTAGCAAAAACAAACAAACAAGCAACAAACAAACAAACAAACAAACAAACAACAACAAACAAACAAACAAACTCAAGCTGTACCTACAAAATCCATTGTTATATAATATGTGTATATGTGTGTGTGTGTGTTTGTGTGTATACATATATAGATAGATAGATAAAGAGGAGAGAAGAGAGAGAGAGAGAGAGGAGAGAGAGAGAGAGAGAGAGGTGCACGTAGAATGCAGTCCATAAGAAGAGAGAGAGAGAGAGAGAGAGAGAGAGAAGAGAGAGGTGCACGTAGGAATTGCAGTCCATAAACACAGAAGAAGAAGAGGAATTGGATGAGCTTAATTGACACATTAACCCTTTCGCGTTCACGCCTTGCCCTATTTGACAGTAGAAAGGCCACATCCATTCATGATGCCTCACATCGCTCGCAGTCCATAAACATGGAAAAAGAAGAGGAACTGGGAGAGCTTAAGTGACTCATTAACCCTTTCGCAGTCACGCCTTGCGTTGCCTGACGGTAGAAACTAGAGTGGAAACATCCACCGTTCACAACACCTCGCGTCGCCCCAATTAACCTGGTAATTTACCCCTGTGGGGATGCCGGGGGCTCTTTCAGTATAAATAGTGTCCCCACCTTCTGTAAATTCTGTGCTAGAAATTTCCTCTTTTCTGTCACTCTCTTTGTTTTTCTGTCTTCCTTCTTTGCTTTCTGTCATTTCTTCCTGTCATTTTCTGCCTTGCTGAGTCCATTCACCGGTATGTGTTTGATAAAGTTCTTACATACTTTTTCTTAGGATTGATGATTGGGTAATGTGCTAAGTGCATTTTAGGCTCTAGGGAGGTGAGATATGCGGAAGCAATTTTAGGTAGTGTGGGCCTGTTTTATGTTTTACTTTTAGTGTCCTTATAGTTATGTATAAATTTGTATTCAGGTTTTTTTTTTTTTAAATCCCCTGTGTGATGAATTGGACTGTCGGTCAATGCCAGGGGCGTCTCCTGAGAATATGTGTGCTAATGCACTGATATGTGCACTTAATTTTCTTTTCCTTTTTCTTTTCCTGTTGAAGTATCTCCTCAGATCATGTGTGTGAATGCATTGGTCTGTGCACTTAATTTTCTTTTCCTTTTGCTTTTCCTGTTGAAGTATCTCCTCAGATTATGTGTGTGAATGCATTGGTATGTGCGCTTAATTTTCTTTTCCTTTTGCTTTTCCTGTTGAAGTATTGTGTACGTTTTGAAATGATTTTAGCCCTGACATGGCTGTACACAGTTGGCTGGGCTTTAAACAAAAACAACAGTAACAGTATCCTGTTCGCAACACCTCTCATCGCCCCAGTTAACCTGGTCATTTTTATCATAGAGTAGCCTTTCCTCTGACCCCTCAGGTTGAGAATCTTGAGTAACCAACTCAGTGAGGTTATTGAAATAATAAAGGAGGTTATTGAAATAATATGCTAGCTGAAATGGGTAGCGCAAACTGTGTTGGATTTGAGAAATTCTACAACATGGGAGATAACTCCTACGTGACTCAAGATTTATAATCCTTGGTTAACCCTTTGACTCCCTTACCCTATCCACCAGTTTCCTGCAGGAAGCTGGTGGTTAGGGTAAGGGAGTCAAAGGGTTTAGTTTTTGTTTTGCTAGTATGGTTGACAATGCAGGATGCTGGTGGGTAGGGTACTGGAGTCAAAAGGTTAACACGTGTTAAAAGAATGCTCTACATGGGACCTCGGTTTACCATAATCATCTGAAAGACCAGCATCCAGATACCACCACTTAACCCTTCAACTCCCGCACCCTACCCACCAACTGCAAAAACTTAACCCTTTGAATACCTCTCCCTATTCACCAGCTTCCTGCAGAAAGCTGGTGGATAGGGTGAAGAAATCAAAGGGTTAACTGTTTGCTTTGCAAGCATGGTTAGTATGGCAGGATGCTGGTGAACACGGTGCGGGAGCCAAAGGGTTAATATTGAAATAATAGTTCTGTGGGATATGTTTATCACCTTTTGTGACACACCTAGTGTAGCAAAGACCAAATGACTCTTGCCGTGCATGTTGGCATGTTACATAGCATCACACACCTCCTCCTTGATTGCTTCGACTTGCACGATGTGAGACAGGCACTGCGTGGTGGACTCCTTAAAGAACCTCTTCCGAGACATCCCTCCTGATGCAATTTTCCAGTTTTTACAAGAGATCAATAGATATGATTTTACATCTGTTTTTCTTTAATTGCAAATTAGACTTGCAACGTTGATGGTGAGCATAGTTTTTAACTGTTGTCTTTTATCTTAACTTTGTTGTCGTTTCTTGATGTGGTGTTAAGCCCTGATATGGCTCTAGTAGTCGGCTGGGCTATGGGCAATATGAATTTGAACTTGCATGTTGCATGCTTTTTGTGAGACCCATGTGTGCCTTTTATCAGCGGCTGTAATGGCTAAGCTACGGCTGCGTTGTGCACCCCAAAAAAAATCTTTTTATTGTAGGTTAAATGCATAAATAAGTGGCAGTATGCTTGTCAGTGTGACTGTACTTTGTGTGAAAATGATGGGGGGAAAAAAACTCAATACCACAGGTGTTTGAATCTTTCAGGCCTGGTTGACACCAGGATGAGTAATGAAAATATAAGCATAGGCAATAGCCTTGTCACACTCATTCAATCCACAGTGGAACTTTGTGATATTACAATTGTCATCCCCAGTATCATCATCATCGTCATCATCATCATCATCATCATCATCATCATCATCATCATCATGTCATCAAGAAATAATGACCCAGTCACTGATGTTGCATAGGAAACGTGCCAGAAACAAACACATAGGAAATGTGCCAGAAACAAACACATAGGAAACGTACCAGAAACAAACACATAGGAAATGTGCCAGAAACAAACACATAGGAAATGTGCCAGAAACAAACACATAGGAAATGTACCAGAAACAAACACATAGGAAATGTGCCAGAAACAAACACATAGGAAATGTGCCAGAAACAAACACATAGGAAATATGCCAGAAACAAACACATAGGAAATGTGCCAAAAACAAACACATAGGAAACATGCCAGAAACAAACACATAGGAAATGTGCCAGAAACAAACACATAGGAAATGTACCAGAAACAACACATCGGAAACATGCCAGAAACAAACACATAGGAAATGTGCCAGAAACAAACACATAGGAAATGTGCCAGAAACAAACACATAGGAAATGTGCCAGAAACAAACACATAGGAAATGTGCCAGAAACAAATACATAGGAAACATGCCAGAAACAAACACATAGGAAATGTACCAGAAACAAACACATAGGAAATGTGCCAGAAACAAACACATAGGAAATGTGCCAGAAACAAACACGTAGGAAACATGCCAGAAACAAACATATAGGAAACATGCCAGAAACAAACACATAGGAAACATGCCAGAAACAAACACATAGGAAACATGCCAGAAACAAACACATAGGAAACATGCCAGAAACAAACACATAGGAAACATGCCAGAAACAAACACATAGGAAATGTGCCAGAAACAAACACATAGGAAACATGCCAGAAACAAACACGTAGGAAATGTGCCAGAAACAAACACATAGGAAACATGCCAGAAACAAACACATGGGAAACGTGCCAGAAACAAACACATAGGAAATGTGCCAGAAACAAACACATAGGAAACATGCCAGAAACAAACACGTAGGAAACGTGCCAGAAACAAACACATAGGAAATGTACCAGAAACAAACACATAGGAAATGTACCAGAAACAAACACATAGGAAACATGCCAGAAACAAACATATAGGAAACATGCCAGAAACAAACACATAGGAAACATGCCAGAAACAAACACATAGGAAACATGCCAGAAACAAACACATAGGAAACGTGCCAGAAACAAACACATAGGAAATGTACCAGAAACAAACACATAGGAAACATGCCAGAAACAAACACATGGGAAACGTGCCAGAAACAAACACATAGGAAATGTGCCAGAAACAAACACATAGGAAACATGCCAGAAACAAACACGTAGGAAATGTGCCAGAAACAAACACATAGGAAACGTGCCAGAAACAAACATATAGGAAACATGCCAGAAACAAACACATAGGAAACATGCCAGAAACAAACACATAGGAAACATGCCAGAAACAAACATATAGGAAACATGCCAGAAACAAACATATAGGAAACATGCCAGAAACAAACACATAGGAAACATGCCAGAAACAAACACATAGGAAACATGCCAGAAACAAACATATAGGAAACGTGCCAGAAACAAAACACATAGGAAATGTGCCAGAAACAAACACATAGGAAATGTGCCAGAAACAAACACAAACAAACAAGCCTACAAACAAACAAACAAACAAGCCTACAAACAAACAAACAAACAAACAAGCCTACAAACAAACAAACAAACAAACAAACAAACAAACAAACAAAAATAAACGAGCATGAGGGGGACGTTTTATGGTTAACAGTATTCATGTATAAATGCAAAAGGGTTAACCTACGCTGGTTTTTGTGTAACTTATGATTGGTGAAACTTCAGCGTAATATTAATAATAAAAAAAAAAAAAAGAAAAAAAAAGAAAGGTGCTTGTATTGTTCAATGCAGATCTCGGCAGACGTCAGCATGGAGCAGTATTAAATCTAACCTGTCATCTGATAAGAAACGTGTGTGTATGATTTGATATGACTCCAAGAGCCTAAGGCTGAAATAGATTAAGCACATCATAAATGTGTTATGTACATTTATTATGTTATTATTCATAGCCAAACAACGCAAATGTTTATGTGATTGAGGTAGCTTCGGTGCAAACATTTATAATTAATTGGACTCATTGGAAGTTTGCAGCATTCTACACTTACAAAACGTGTCGCAAAATATAATCAGATAGTTGGCCACAGAAAGATTTATGCAGAAAGGCATTGGAAAACAGTTTACGACTCTGAAAAGGATGTTAATGAACATGATGCCTAATGAATTATAAATGATAGATTCCCATATAGAATATAATTTCAATGTGTGAATTTTGTGATTGAATCGTTTTAAGAAATGCCCGAGTTTTTCTCTGAAACAGATGCTTTGTCAAGTGGAGTAGTTCTGTGCATGATTTTTAGACATACATACATACATATATATATATATGTGAATGTGTATACATGTATATATATATATATATATATATATATATATATATATATATATATATATATATATATATATATATATATATATTATTGTATAAATATATATATATACACAACACACACACACACACACACACACACACACACACACACACACACACACACACACACACACACACACACACACACACACACATACATATATATATTATATATATTTCTATTTATTCATGGTATATAGTTAGTATGTTCATACTGATGTTTTATTCATGTCCTAGATGTATCTGTAATACAATACAGATATGTCACCAGTCACCGTGGTGTAGTGGTTACACTACATAGTTGTTGCTTCACCTTGAAGAGACCTCTGGCCAAATGCCATGGTCTTCTGATGAAGATGGCTGTGTAGACATTAGCATTATACTGCACTGTAATTAGTATGTTAGAGAGTGACTGCAGGCCTCTGACATCAGCCTTTTGGGAAAAAAGGGAAAGATAGGTGGCAGGATGGTTCAGACATTTACCTTCCATAGTTCCAGTAATTTAACTTGAGTCTCCAGGGTTCGTTTCCCGTTGAGGCTTCAACTTTTCTCCCTAGTTTGGCTGGAAAATCAGAACTGAATGTTTAGTCCTTCAGAAGGGGATGAAAAAAACGAGTCAGTCCCACTGTGCCTTCTAGCCTGCACATGCTTTGAAGGTCCCATGGCAGTTGAAAATTGTGAAGAGTAGGGCATTTGCACGGCTGCGCTGGCAGGAAATATTGAAGAGATAGGTTAATTTCTCAGGTCCCTCCCCTCGAAGGCTAATTAGTCTTCTTGCGTTTCTGAAGTCTTGGTCAAAAAAAAAAGGTTGTGCTGCACTATGGCGACACTCAACGAAGAAAGCAGCCCAAAATTTACATAGTAAAATCTGTTGGGGGGGGGGAATGTGTATATATATATATACACAAATATACACACACACACACATACACACACACACACACACACACACACACATACACACACACAACACACACACACACACACACACACACACACACACACACACACACACACACATACACACACACACATACACACACACACACACACACACACACACACACACACACACACATATATATATATATATATATATATATATATATATGTATATGTATATGTATATGTAATTTGTATGTATATGAATATGAAAATTTGTGATCCTGTCTGTTAATTTTTCTGTCTTCTCATGCTTGTTTTGTGTTTTCAGTGCCTCTGCCTCCTGAGAACCTGGACGTATTGAACAGAACGTCCAGCTCTGTGCTGCTGACCTGGGAACCAGGATACAACAGCTCACAGAATTATTATGAGGTGAGTCAACAACATATATGACACAACATAAAAAACCAGGTTGTACAAGATGAGTCAACAACGATTATGACACAACATAAAAAACCAGGCTATACAAGGTGAGTCAACAACGTATATGATACAACATAAAAAACCAGGCTATACAAGATGAGTCAACAACATATATGACACAACATAAAAAACCAGGTTATACAAGGTGAGTCAACAACGTATATGACACAACATAAAAAACCAGGTTATACAAGGTGAGTCAACAACGTATATGACACAACATAAAAAACCAGGTTGTACAAGATGAGTCAACAACGTATATGACACAACGTAAAAAACCAAGCTATGCAAGGTGAGTCAACAACGTATATGGCACAACATAAAAAACCAGGCTATACAAGATGAGTCAACAACGTATATGACACAACATAAAAAACCAGGCTATACAAGGTGAGTCAACAACGTATATGACACAACGTAAAAAACCAGGTTATACAAGCAGGAAGCTGGTGGATAGGGTGAGGGAGTCAAGGCTTAAGTTTTTTGTTTTGCTGTCACTGATGACGATGCAGGATGCTAGTGGATTGGGTGATGGAGTCAAAGGGTTAATGTCCCCGGCTGGTGTTGGACTCAAGATATTGATATGACTACTGAGTCTATGGCTCTGTCAAAAGAACCACCAGACCTTGTGAGCTAAGCTTTGTAGCAAGTTGGTGAGAATGTATGTAAGATAAAGCTGTAACAGCTGGTGGTGGTATTATTAACCCTTTGACTCCTGCACCCTGTCCACCACTTGCAGAAATTTAACTCTTTGACTCCCTCACCCAGCAGGATGCTGGCAGACAGGGTTCAGGAGTCAAAGGGTTAAGAAAGGTAATGAAGGAGCTTATCCAGCCGTTTGGGGTTTATTTGTTTGATGTAACATGGATTGGAATTACCCACAAATGCTAATGCCATCTTGAGTGTGGACTGAGCTGAATGTAACAGCTGCAAGCTGGTTATATCGCATGTTAACCCTTTGACTCCTGCATCCTGTCCACCAACACCCTGTTTTGCTAACCATGTTAGCAAAGCAAAAATTTAACCCTTTGATTCCCTCACCCTGTCCACCAGCATCCTACATTGCCAACCATACTAGCAAAGCAAAAATCTAACCTTTTGATTCCCTCGCCCTGGATAAGGTGAGGGACTCAGTGGGTTAAGTTTTTGCTGTTGATAGATGGGGTGTGGAAGACAAAGGTTAAGGCATAACTGACACTTGACGGGCGTAGTAGTTAAGTGGTGAAGATGTTGGACGTCCAATCGGAAGGTCTGGGGTTCGATCCTGCCTGGGTACCTCCCGCCCGGTGGGTAAAGGGTGGAGATTTTTTCCCCATCTCCCGGGTCAACATGTGTGTGGATCTGCCAGTGCCTAAACCCCATTCGTTGTGTATATATGTATGAAAAAATATGCATAGAACATGAAGAATGCACGCAGAAGATCCTGTAAGTCGTGTCAGTGTTGGGTGGCTCATGGAAACATGAAGACATTCAGCATACACGCCCGCTGAAGACAAGAATATGCAGACTGTGCAGCAATGAACTGCCTACACAGTGTGGGCAGAACTGTGTAGTTTGTTAGAGAGGGATTCATCGCACTCACACAGTTCCATATGCACTCTGTCAAATCCACCTGTAATTATGTGCTGTAAAAACCCCCACCCTAAAACAGCAGCAACAACAACAACAACAGCAGCAGCAGCAGCAGCAGCAACAGCAGAAGCAGCAACAACAAGAACAACTACTACTACTACTACTGCTACTACTACTACTACTACTACTACTGCTACTGCTACAACTACTACAACTATAACTACTACAACTACTGCTACTATTACTACAACTACTACAACAACAACTACTACTACTATTACTACTGCTGTGCTACTGCCACTACTACTACTGCTGCTGCTACTACTACTACTACTGCTGCTACTACTACTACTACTGCTGCTGCTGCTGCTGTTGCTACTACTACTACTGCTACTACTACTACTGCTGCTGCTGCTGCTACTACTACTACTACTGCTGCTGCTGCTACTACTGCTGCTGCTGCTGCTACTACTACTACTGCTGCTGCTGCTGCTGCTACTACTACTACTGCTGCTGCTGTTCTACTACTACTACTATTGCTGCTGCTACTACTACTGCTACTACTACTGCTACTACTACTACTACTACTGCTGCTGCTGCTGTTCTACTACTACTACTACTACTACTACTACTACTGCTGCTGCTGCTGCTGCTGCTGCTGCTGCTTCTGCTGTTCTACTACTACTACTACTGCCGCTGCTGCTGCTGCTGCTGCTACTACTGCTACTACTACTGCTGCTGCTACTACTGCTACTACTACTACTACTGCTGCTGCTACTACTACTACTACTGCCACTACTACTGCTACTACTACTACTACTACTACTGCTGCTGCTGCTGCTGCTGCTGCTGCTGCTGCTACTACTACTGCTGCTGCTGCTGCTACTACTACCACCACCACCACCACTACTGCTGCTGCTGCTGCTACTACTACTACTACTACTACTACTACTACTACTACTACTACTAAACAGACCAAAAAGCCTTCTAAAAAACAAGAACAAAACAATGACATTAAATCTGCCACTGGTAGCATTATGAAGAAAGATAAACAGGTGATGGTGGTGATTATCCAGGTACTATGGGTTTGTGACTGTTCATACAAAATCACAGTTAAGTTACATTTGTGCACATTTTCATTGTTCATACAGTAAAAAGAAACAAACTTGACAGTTTAGAATCATGTAAGTTTTGTTTCTGTGCTATGAAGACAGTGTTGGAGATACAGTGTTTTGGAGTCTGTCGCTTCAAAATCACATTTTGAAAACAACAGGGTTCAAAGATTTTGATTGTACAGCTGATTAAAGCTCTTAGCAACAGATCTGAATATCAACAAAGCTTACTGAAACTTCGTAATTAGGATAGAAATACAAGATTAATTGGCAGTGTTCATGCATTCAGTCAGTTTTGGTGCCATTTGTTGGTTATTTTCAGCTATCAAAATTGTATAACTATAGGCAGGAAAACTAGCATTTATTGAATTCATTCATAAGAAAGAAAAATGAATGGGAATTGGTAGAATGGACAGCTGTGTACTTCAGACTTCAGAAATCACAGTTTTCACCATCTGATCCATGACCACCGTTCCAGTCCTCTAGTGCAATTCGGCCTGTCCGATATATCCTGTGATTTTTGTCAGAATGAGTCATGCATTATTGTGTTTGTAAGTGTTGGTTTGTTGTCTTTTTTACAAGTGGTGGGATTACCATGTATTGTGAAGGTGGAGTACCAGGCCAATGGCAGCTTACAGACGGTGGTGGCCAACTCGTCGGATGACCCCATGACCTTTAACCTGACCGACCTGATGCCTGGCCACACCTACATCCTGTCCATGCGGGCCGTGGCGGGCAACAAACGCAGCAACAGTTCTGTCGCCATCACCGCTGTCACAGGTACTGGTTGAGTCAAACTTTTTGTTTTAACCCTTTGACTTCTGCACCCTGTCCACCAGCATGCTACGTTGTCAACCATGCTAGCAAAGCAAAAACTTAACCTTTGGACTTCCTCAGCCTATCCACCAGCTTCTTGCAGGAAGCTGGTGGATAGGATGAGGGAGTCAAAAGGTTAATGCAGGAAGCTGGTGGATAGGGCGAGCGAATCAAATGGTTAAGTTTTTGCAGTTGGTGGATCGGAT
>JAPXFY010000017.1:74874356-74896856 GCA_030674185.1 Monoplex corrugatus
TAGGGACTTGTGATTATGACACATTGACACCACCTGTAGGGACTTGTGATTATGACACATTGACACCACTGTAGGACTTGTGATTATGACACATTGACACCACCTGTAGGGAACTTGTGATTATGACACATTGACACCACCTGTAGGGACTTGTGATTATGACACATTGACACCACCTGTAGGGACTTGTGATACACCACCTGTAGGGACTTGTGATACACCACCTGTAGGGACTTGTGATACACCACCTGTAGGGACTTGTGATTATGACACATTGACACCACCTGTAGGGACTTGTGATTATGACACATTGACACCACCTGTAGGGACTTGTGATTATGACACATTGACACCACCTGTAGGGACTTGTGATTATGACACTTGACACCACCTGTAGGGACTTGTGATTATGAAACATAACACCACCTGTAGGGACTTGTGATTATGACACATTGACACCACCTGTAGGGACTTGTGATTATGACACATTGACACCACCTGTAGGGACTTGTGATTATGACACATTGACACCACCTGTAGGGACTTGTGATTATGACACATTGACACCACCTGTAGGGACTTGTGATTATGACACATTGACACCACCTGTAGGGACTTGTGATTATGACACATTGACACCACCTGTAGGGACTTGTGATTATGACACATTGACACCACCTGTAGGACTTGTGATTATGACACATTGACACCACCTGTAGGGACTTGTGATTATGACACATTGACACCACCTGTAGGGACTTGTGATTATGACACATTGACACCACTGTAGGGACTTGTGATTATGACACATTGACACCACCTGTAGGGACTTGTGATTATGACACATTGACACCACCTGTAGGGACTTGTGATACACCACCTGTAGGGACTTGTGATACACCACCTGTAGGGACTTGTGATACACCACCTGTAGGGACTTGTGATACACCACCTGTAGGGACTTGTGATACACCACCTGTAGGGACTTGTGATACACCACCTGTAGGGACTTGTGATACACCACCTGTAGGGACTTGTGATACACCACCTGTATAGACTTGTGATTATGAAACACTAACACCACCTGTAGGGACTTGTGATACACCACCTGTAGGGACTTGTGATCATGAAACACTTACACCACCTGTAGGGACTTGTGATTATGAAACACTAACACCACCTGTAGGGACTTGTGATCATGAAACACTAACACCACCTGTAGGGACTTGTGATTATGAAACACTAACACCACCTGTAGGGACCTGTGATTATGAAACACTAACACCACCTGTAGGGACTTGTGATTATGAAACACTAACACCACCTGTAGGGACTTGTGATTATGAAACACTAACACCACCTGTAGGGACTTGTGATACACCACCTGTAGGGGCTTGTGATTATGAAACACTAACACCACCTGTAGGGACTTGTGATTATGAAACACTAACACCACCTGTAGGGACTTGTGATACACCACCTGTAGGGACTTGTGATTATGAAACACTGACACCACCTGTAGGGACTTGTGATTGTAAAACACTAACACCACCTGTAGGGACCTGTGATTATGAAACACTAACACCACCTGTAGGGGCTTGTGATTATGAAACACTGACACCATCTGAATGATTGGAACATCAAGATGGGCAGCTACCATGCCAGTGTTTATGTTCTGTGGTGGGATTAAGTCACAGTTAATGGCATAATTTTGGGACAGGCTGATAAGTTTAAATATCTGGGAATGGTCATCTCACCAGACGGCAGATGCACATCAGAAATAGCCAGCAGAATCGGCCAAGCCAAAACAGCATTCAAGAAGATGAAAAGGATTCTTACCAACAAATGCTCATCCATTAACATCAGGACGAGAGTCCTTGAGTGTTGTATAGAACTGATACTGTTGTACGGTTGTGAGGTGTAGACAGTCAACACGCAAAGTCAGAACAAAATTGAGACAACTGAAATGTGGTTTCTAAGAAGAATGTTGAGAGGTTCCATTGACAGCTAAGAAGGCAAACGAGACAGTCTTGAAGGAGGCAGACATGAGAAGATCATTAATGAAGAAGATTAGGAAAAGACAAGCGCAGCAACATTCATGTAGGACATTTTATGAGGAAAGTGGAATTAGAGCACCTGGTCACAGCAGGAAAGCTGGAGGGAAAGAGAACACCAGGTCAACCAAGGGAGAAAATATTGGATGGACTTGCAGGGTGGCTGAAGACAGAGAGGGTGGGAGATGTACTTGCAGCGACAGGGGATAGAGTGATGAGGAGGGCCATGATGGCCAATGCCATGCAGCAAAGCACATGATGATGATGATGATGATGATGAGGGAGACTCTGGCGGAAGACAGGGCAGCGTGGAGGACAGCCGTTCAGCAAGGCGTTGTGAATGCGGAGAGGAGGAGAGCAGAAAGCGCAGATGAGAAAAGGGCTCTTCGCAAGCAACGTTCCAGAAACCAGACAACAGCGACTCAGTTTGTATGTGGTAGATGTGACAGAGATTGCCACTCAAGAATCGGCCTGCACAGCCACAGCAGAAAGTGCACGTCATGACCACAACGCCTCCTGGTGCAGACTATCATCTCCTGAGATGTAAAGAGGCCGACGTGATGGGATTGAACTGGAGACATGAAATCTTGAGCCTGTGATGCTTTCAAAACACCAGCAACTTGCTTGAATAAGTGAGAATGTTACACTTTACCTTTGTCCATTGTTGGAAAGAAAACTACAATCAAGCATTGCTGTAAGTTTGTTGTAAGTTATGCAAGTATAATAACATGCCTGTACCTGAATCAGTCTGCAGATGCGTTAATACATCACTCTTGACACGTATGGAATGATATTCTCGTGGGAAAAAGTGCGCGGTCTCCTCTCCACCCAGCTGTAAATATGCATTTAACCTTGTTCAGGGTTGGGAAAGGTAAAGCAGTGAGGGAAAGGAGATAGGTGTGTCCTCATGAAGCCGTCCCTGACGAAAAGTTGAAGTCTTTACCACTTCACTCCCCTTCGACCTCAGGGTTATGGAACATCCTTTACCTTGTCTGTCAGATCTGTTAACTTCTCACAGTCTGGGTAGGAAATTCAATGTTAAGGCCGCCATTCCACATGTTTTCTGGTCAGCAAAGTTCATGAAGATTTATCCTTTTGACTCATGTACCCTATCCACCAAACTGCAAAAAAATTAACTCTTTGACTCCTTAACCCTATCCACCAGCTTATCACAGAAAGCTGGTGGATAGGGTGAGGGGGCCGGAGGGTTAAATGTTTACTGTGCCAGCATGGTTGACAATGCAGGACGCTGGTGGACAGGGGGCTGGAGGCGAAGGGTTACAATAAAGCTTTCCTGGTCTGGCTTCCTCCGCAGTTGGGCGATCGCTGTCGTTAGTAAGGGGGGCAGGTTCGACGGCCTGAAAGAGACCCTGATATCACATTGCATTTCTCCACTCCAGGCCTTTCCAGCTTGCTACTGATTGTCAGCACTTTCTCCCCCATGACATTCATGGATGGATAAAAGAAGAAAAGAAGAAGCCAGGGGCTTAGCATGCAGTGTCCTGGGTATGCTGGTTGGAACAGCCACGTTTTAACCCTTTGACTCCCACACCCTGTCCATCAGCATCTTGCATTGTCATCCGTGCTGCCAAAGTAAAAACTTAACCCTTTGACTCCCTCACCCTATCCACCAGCTTTCTGCAGGAAGTTGGTGGTTAGGGTGAGGGAGTCATAGGGTTAAGTTTTTGCAGTTGGTGGATAGGATGCATGAGTCAAAGGGTTAATTCCATCAAAGTGATATGGCAGTAGTACAGTCTTTTCTGTTGGGTGACCCTGAAGTGGCTTGACATTTCTGACCCATTTTGAAACTGTGTGCCATCTGGCCTGCACATGCTAAAGATCCCACGGCAGTTGAAAATTGTGAAGAGCAGGGCATTTGCCTGGCTGCCTTGGTATAAAACATTGGAGAGATTTTGGTTGATTGCCCAGGTCCCTTCCCTTGAAGGCCAGTTAGCCTTCTCGCCTTCCTGAAGTTTCGGTAAAATATGAAAAAAAGAAACAACAAAACACCAAAAACAAAATAAAAACAAAAAACAAACAAAAAAACCTGGTGGCGCTGCACTGCGTCGACACGCTCTCAGAGGGGAAAGCACCCTGGGTTTCATATGGTAAATGCACTGTGAAATATGAATATGAATATGAATATGAATATGAATACATATAGAATGAACTATGAGTAATAGATTCTGTGTTCATCAGGCAACCAGTGCGAAGAGGTGTGATGTGCACAGAGTGAGAGAGTCTGAATGCAAGTTGTGCTGCTTTATTTTGGATTTTGTGGAATTGACCGTGCTCTATCGCCATTATCCCCAGGATTCATTTGAGGTGCAGTACGGCTTGGTAGGAGAGACGACACAGAAGAACACCACCTGCGCGACGTCGCCCTGTGAGTTCGGCGTGATGGGCAAGCCCGGTCAGCTGTATGACGTGTCCGTGTACGCTGTGCAGCAGACGTTCCGCAGTGAGGCGGCCACAGTGCGGCACAATACAGGTGTCTTTTGTCTTGTTCAGTTCTGTGTTTGTTTGAAAGAAAAAAATTTGAAAGATTGTCGTGGGCAAGGGGTATGTTTGGTTTGTATTGGGGGGTGGGTGGGGCACCTTGTGTGTGTGTGTGTGTGTGTGTGTGTGTGTGTGTGTGTGTGTGTGTGTGTGTGTGTGTGTGTGTGTGTGTGTATTGTATATGTGTGTGTATGTATTGTTATATGTTGTGTGTGTGTGTGTGTGTGTGTGTGTATTGTATATGTGTGTGTATGTATTGTTATGTGTGTGTGTGGTGTTGTGTGTATTGTATAGTGTGTGTGTGTATTGTATACGTGTGTGTGTGTGTGTTTTGTGTGTTGACAGAAAAATGTCTTAGCAGAGATTTCTTGTCTGTTTATGGATGGATTTCAGCTGAATTTAGACCATGAATCCATTCTTGCGTGAAGGGTCCCAAATTTAGACTGTAGGTTCATTCCAGTATGAAGACTCACAGATTTAGACTGTAGGTGTATTCCTGTGTGAAGACTCCCAGATTCAGACTGTAGGATTATCCATGTATGAAGACTCCCAAATTTAGACTGTGGCTTCATTCCTGTGTGAGGACTCCCAGATTTAGATTGTAGGTTTATTCCCATGTGAAGACTCCCAAATTTAGATTATAGGATTGTTGCTGTGTGAAGACTCCCAAATTTAGATTATAGGATTGTTGCTGTGTGAAGACTCCCAGATTTAGATTATAGGATTGTTGCTGTGTGAAGACTCCCAGATTTAGATTATAGGATTGTTGCTGTGTGAAGACTCCCAGATTTAGATTATAGGATTGTTGCTGTGTGAAGACTCCCAAATTTAGATTATAGGATTGTTGCTGTGTGAAGACTCCCAAATTTAGATTATAGGATTGTTGCTGTGTGAAGACTCCCAAATTTAGATTATAGGATTGTTGCTGTGTGAAGACTCCCAAATTTAGATTATAGGTTTGTTGCTGTGTGAAGACTCCCAGATTTAGATTATAGGATTGTTGCTGTGTGAAGACTCCCAAATTTAGATTATAGGTTTGTTGCTGTGTGAAGACTCCCAAATTTAGATTATAGGTTTGTTGCTGTGTGAAGACTCCCAAATTTAGATTATAGGATTGTTGCTGTGTGAAGACTCCCAAATTTAGATTATAGGTTTGTTGCTGTGTGAAGACTCCCAGATTTAGATTATAGGTTTGTTGCTGTGTGAAGACTCCCAGATTTAGATTATAGGATTGTTGCTGTGTGAAGACTCCCAAATGTAGACTGTAGGTTTATTCCCGTGTGAAGATAACAAAATTAGACTGTAGGTTTATTTGTGTGTGAAGACTCTCAAATTTAGACTGTATGTATATTTCTGTGTGAAGACTCTCAAATTTAGACTTCATGTTTATTTCTGTTTGAAGACTTCATGTTTATTCCTGTGTGAAGACTCCCAAATTTAGACTTTAGGTTTATTTATGTATGAAGACTCCCAGATTTAGTCAGTAGAACCATTCCCATGTGAAGACACATAATTTAGAGTTTAGATCCATTCTCATGTAAAGACACATAATTTAGTTTAGATCCATTCTCATGTGAAGATCCCCAGATTTACTGTTTAGATCCATCCTCATGTGAAGACTCCCAAATTTAGACTTTGGATCCATTCTCGTGTGAAGACTCCCATATTTAGACTGTAGATCCATTCTCGTGTGAAGACCCCAAAATTTAGACTGTAAATCCATTCTCGTGTGAAGACTTCCAGATTTAGACTGTAGATCCATTCTCGTGTGAACACACCCAAATTTAGACTTTAGATCCATTTTCTTGTGAAGACTCCCAAATTTAGACTTTAGATCCATTCTCATGTGAAGACACCCAAATTTAGACTGTAGATCCATTCTCGTGTGAACACACCCAAATTTAGACTTTAGATCCATTTTCTTGTGAAGACTCCCAAATTTAGACTTTAGATCCATTCTCATGTGAAGACACCCAAATTTAGACTTTAGATCCATTCTCATGTGAAGACTCCCAAATTTAGACTTTAGATCCATTCTCATGTGAAGACTCCCATATTTGGGCCATGGAACTATTTGTATGTGAAGTCTCAGGTGCGCAAGTTTGTTAGGAATGGATTTCATCTAGTTTAGTTGTAATAGAGTTTAGTTGTAATAGAGTTTAGTTGTAATAGAGTTTAGTTGTAATAGAGTTTAGTTGTAATAGAGTTTAGTTGTAATAGAGTTCAAGGTAAACAACTACTGGGAAAGTTATGTTCCCATAGCATGTACACCCCAAAGAATTTAATTCTTCTGTTCTCTTTTTTAAGAAGTCATACTTATCATGTGATAGTCTACGTACTGTAGCGTTTACATAGTTCAGCTTATCAGGTAAATAGTTTTTTGCAGATTTTTACTGTCTCTGCGCTTTCTGTGGATACATTCCCCGAAAGAATGTACTAGCTGCATGTAGGTGTGTGGATATTTCAAATTGTGCATTGTGCATCTGGGTGTGTTGGATGTTGCATTATGTGTATTCAGCATGCATGTTGGGTTGGTGCTATAAGATTGCTCAGTATTTCTCTGTGCTGTGGGGAAGCACAGTGTACTGAATGACAGCGTTGTGTCAGGTGTATGGTGACCTGTTCTTACAAAAGGGGACATAAGCGATTTTTGGTGATATCAAGTTTATTGATGTCATTGGATAAGGCATAAAATATGCGTTCCATTGCTATGTAAATCAAGTGTATGTGCATTGATTTTTGGTCCTACCAAGTTTATTGGTGACATTGGATTAGGCATAAAATATGCGTTCCATTGCTATGTAAATCAGGCGTATGTGCATTGATTTTTGGTCCTACCAAGTTTATTGATGACATTGGATAGGGCATAAAATGATCTTTTCAGTGATCTGTAGATCAGATATCTAGGACAATCATTATAGGAATTGTGGCCATAATGAAATGTCAGTTGTTTTTTGAGAAAACGAACGAGAACGTTTGAGAAATGTTCGCAATCAGATTTTCCTTTAGCAGCCAAGAGAAGGATGTCTTGTGAATTTTGATTGGGTCATTTTGATTATTTTATGACCATTGTTTTGTGAAATTATAATAGGCACAATCTTATTATAATTTACACATATATCACGCCTAAACGAATATTATCCATCAAGGAATTTCACTTACTTTTTGTTAGGCCTGATCGGTTCAGCGAACCCTTGTCAGACGGTTAAAATTAAGTAACGCCTATATATGGCTGAAACAAGAAAACTCTCAGCATGGATTTTGATTATTGTGTGCAGCATTCGGAAGTTGACTTCATAAGTTTCAAAATGTTGAATGGAGTGTTGGGAGTTCTGTTAAGGGTTGAGTCATGGTGATAGTGTGAAAGCGGCCAGTTTCAGTTAATTTTTACCAAGTATTGCCAGGACAAGATTAAGGAAGATTAAGAAAAGAGAGGCACATTTATAGGCCATTTATGAGGAAGGGGGAGTAGAGTACCTGGTCACAACAGGAAAGCTGGAGGGAAAGAGAGCACCAGGTTGACCCTGGAAGAAAATATTGGACGGACTTGCAGCGTGGCTGAGGATAGAGAGGGTGGAAGATGTGCTTGCGGCGACAAGGGATAGATACATATGGAGGGCCATGATTGCCAACGCCATGTGGCAGGGCACTTGATGATGATGATTGCCAAGACTCAGATGCTTCCATGTTGTATGACACATGAGGCAGCAGGAGCACTCCAACAGGCTCAGTTGCCAGAGAGTGTGAGGGCATCACGGTAGTGTCCATCCACAGATTGTTGGTCTCTGTCAACTGTCTGGCGTGCCAGTTCATTTTTCACATTTTTGGTCTTCCCCTTCTTCGTTGTCCTACTGGGTTTCCACTTCAGGACTTGGGTGGCAGGATAATCGGGTGCATGTATTTAGTGCAGTTTTGGCTCTAGGGAGGTGAGATAAGTGGAAGCAATTTTAAGTGATGTATGCCCGTTTTTATATAAGTTTTGGTGTCCTTAGGTATGCTTATATTTGTATTCAGGTGTGTTTTTTGAATCCCCTGTGCGGTGAATTGGACGGACTGGTCAAGGCCAGGGGCATGTCCTTTGATTGTGTGTGCGAATGCATTGATATGTGTACTTAATTTTCTTTTCTTTTTTTCCTGTTGAAGTTTTGTATGTTTGAAGCGGTTATAGCCCTTATATGGCTCTACACAGTCAGCTGGGCTTACAATAACAATAACAATAGCAATAACAATAACAATAATAATAAGGTCTTGAAAATTGTCAGGAGTCTAGCGGCATAGCCCAGGCAGCTCAGTCAAGGGGTATCACCATGATTATTTAATCTTGATGCTTTTTTTTTTTTTTTAGAGAGGATTTTCATCGTGAAACTTGTCATACACATAAAGAAAGCCTAAAAAACAAGTTGTAGAGCAAAATCTCAATTTCATCTACACAATCCCTCACAATCTTTTTGAGGCTGCGTTTAGTTTGCACATGTGCGACTTGCCTCCCTGTTTGTAAGAGCGGGTCATGATTGTTGAACTTGAAAGCTGAGAAGAACAATAAGCTTACACTAACAGCATCCATCTGTAATTGTTTGGGGGGACGTATTTGACTTGGTAAAGATTATCTTGTGGCTGTGGATGGTACATGGCGTGTATTCAGCTGCTTCTCAGTGATAGTAGAAACTGTATATGCTGTGTTGTGTTGAGCTGGTGTTCACCAGTAAGTATGTTGGGTAGCGTTGCCGTTCAAGAAGAGTCGCTGAATTTTGAGTCATATTTATTTTTGACATGATTTTTTATGTTTGTTCATTAGTATGTATGTTTGTTTTTGAGAGAGTTTTCGATATGATTTAACATTATTACAAGCATGAGACTGTGCAGTTTTTTCATTTCTGTCATTTGTATGTATGCTTGTTTTTGAAAAATTTTTCGATGTGATTTAACATTTTCATAAGCATTGTGCTGTATTTATGCATGTTGCAAATAATCATGATTATGCATACTCCCCCCCCACCCCCTCCCTTTCTTAGCGCCTCTTCCTCCAAGAAACTTGGACGGCTATGGAGGTGTACGGACCTTACACCTGTCGTGGGACGTACAGCCAGGAGACATTTTTGACTCTTTCCGAGTCAGTCTGACCAAGCCTTTGTCACACGGAGACGTCGTTCACTGTGGACAAGCAAGGAGACAACACCACCTACAACTTCTCGCCCACAGAGTTGGAAGGAGGTGTGAACTTCTTTGTCCGTGTCTACGCCGTCACCCTCACTGAAGAGAGCAAAGACTTTGCGTCCCACCTGTATTTTACCTGTGAGTTCTTTTTTTCTTCCTTTGATTTTTTTTTTGCTTTTTGTTTCCTTTTTCCCTTTTAGGATCATCACACTTAGGGAGGTTTCGTTGTGCTCTCTCTCTTTTTTCTTCTTCCCTTTTTGGCTCCATTTTCTGCGCGTCTTGATGGCCATAGAAGCTGACTCTCTCTCACCTGTCTCTCACCTGTCAGCATCACCGTGTTCACTGCTGGCTGCTGCACTCTTTGACTCCACCGCCGCCCTCCAGGCCGCTTACAGAAGTTGGCATAGTTTTTATAATGCAGTGATGATGATGACAGTGAGGATGATAATCATGATGCTGTACAGTTCCATTTAGGATTAAGATGCATTACAAGGCTATACTCTATGCTTACCATCATAATATGTCATGGCATCAACCAGGCCTGAGAGATACAGACACCTATGGTCCTGGTCAGACAATTTGGGCAACACTGACAATGACACGTTCATGAAGTGGATGAGACCCGACCATATGGGTCTAGTCTTCCCAATGAGCCCATGATAACACACTCAGCTCTGGATAAGAGGCGGTTGGAGCTGAAAAATCCCACACTGATTTTTGAAGGGACTGATAGGGATTTGAACCCACAACCTTCCAGTCAGTAGTCCGTTGCACTATAGTATCTGAGTACACAGCTCTATCAAAAGAACCAAGCAGCTCACATTAAAACAATCTCATGGAGTGGAACATGGAAATGTTTTCAAGTATCAAGCAAATGCTCATTTTCTAATGAACTGCTCAACGCTTGAACAAAGTGACAAGAGATGGAAGTGAACCTAAGACAGAACATTACAAACGCTTTATGTTTGCCAGTGAATGCAGTGAAGTGGTTAGCAATATGCACTTTTTGATTGGGAGGTCGTGGAACACGACAGTCGTGCGTGTGTGCCAGTATGTGTGGTGAAATGGTTACCACTATGCTTTCTGCAGGAAGCTGGTGGATAGCGTGAGGGAGTCAAAGGGTTAAGTTTAGCTGGTGGATAGGGTGAAGGTGTCAAAGGGTTAAGTTTTTGCAGTTGGTGGAGAGGGTGCAGGAGCCAAAGTGTTAGTTTTTTGCAGTTGGTGGAGAAGGTGCGGGAGTCAAAGGGTTAAGTTTTTGCAGTTGGTGGATACGGGAGTCGAAGGGTTAAACTCGTCTCCTGTGTTGCAGTGCCAGAGCCTGTGAGCAGCTTGTCTGGCCAGGCAGTCAACGCCACGGCCGTGCAGCTGTCCTGGCAGAACCCCATCAAATCGCAGTACAAAGGCCTGGAGCTCAACCTGACCTCGTCTGGCGGCGACACCATGGTGTTCAACCTGACGGAAGGGGTCGCGAACCTCACGGTGGGTGACCTTGACCCTGGCGTTGAATACACGGCGGTGGTGGTGGTGATGTCCAAGGTTCAAGTGAACAGCGCCGCTGTCAACACGTCTGTACGCACCAGTAAGTGAAGACCTGTTTGGGAGGTGGTGGGGGGGGAGAGGGTGGGGGTTGTGTGAGTCTGTGTGTGTGTGTGTGTGTGTGTGTGTGTGTGTGTGTGTGTGTGTGTGTGTGTGTGTGTGTTGTTGTGTGTGTGTGTGTATGTGTGTGTGTGTGTATGTGCGTGTTTATGTGTATGTGTGTATGTGCGCGCGTACACACAGGTAGGCTACATGATATATTATAAGGGAATACAGATAAATGCATTTATCATTACCTGACAGCGCAGGATGCTGGCAGATAGGGTGAGGGAGTCAAGGGGTTAATGTTTCCATAAACCCACTGGACACTGACACAGATAGGGTGAGGGAGTCAAAGGGTTAATGTTTCCATAAACCCACTGGACACTGGCACAGATAGGGTGAGGGAGTCAAGGGGTTAATGTTTCCATAAACCCACTGGACACTGGCATGATTCACAGGGTCTTTTACATGCATGCTTGGTGTTATGCATACACACACACACAGAGGGTTAAGGGACTCGTAGGTCTGCACACGTTGACCCGGGAGATGGGGGGAAATCTCCACCTTTTACCCACATGTGTGGAGAGGGTGGGAGGGAGATACCTTGGCAGGATGGAGCTCAGACCCTCCGGTTTGGGAAGTGTGTCTTACCCACTTGACTGTTGCACGGCCAGATGATTGTATTGTACTATATTGTGTTGTGTTGTGTTGTGTTGTGTCTGTTGGCAGAGCCTGGAGTACTACAAGTAATAATAGCTGAATTGTGTTGTGTTGTGTTGTGTTGTGTTGTGTCGTGTCGTGTCGTGTCGTGTCGTGTCGTGTCGTGTCGTGTCGTGTCGTGTCGTGTCGTGTCGTGTCGTGTCGTGTCGTGTCGTGTCGTGTCGTGTCGTGTCGTGTCGTGTCGTGTCGTGTCGTGTCGTGTCGTGTCGTGTCGTGTCGTGTTGTGTTGTGTCGTTTGGTGTGGTGTGGTGTGGTGTGGTGTGGTATTGTGTGGTGTGTTGTTGTGTTGTGTTGTGTTGTGTTGTGTCAGTCAACAGAGCCTGGAATGCCACAGGTAATAACAGCTGAATTGTATTGTGTTGTGTTGTGTTGTGTGGTGTGGTGTGGTGTGGTGTGGTGTTGTGTTGTGTTGTGTTGTGTTGTGTCATTGACAGAGCCTGGAATACCACAGGTAATAACAGCTGAATTGTGTTGTGTTGTGTTGTGTTGTGTTGTGTTGTGTTGTGTCAGTTGACAGAGCCTGGAATACCACAGGTAATAACAGCTGTATTGTATTGTGTTATATTGTATTGAATTGTGGTGTATTGTGCCTGTCCACATAGTCCAAAGTACCACAGATAATAACAGACTATCTATTGTATTGTATTGTATTGTATTGTATTGTATTGTCTGTCAACAGAGCCTGAACAACCACAGCTGGTAACAGTGGAGTCAGGGGAGAGAAGCATCAGGATCATCTTGTCAGGGGGACAGAACCCTGATGGGGTGTTTGACAGCATCCAGGCCAGACTGCAGGAAAATGGAACATTGTGAGTGATATGATGTGTGTTTATGCACATGTGTGACGCCGCTTGGGCAAAAAGCATGATGTTTTCATTTCTGAGTTTTCTTAACCCTTTGAATCCTGCACCCTGTCCACCAACTGCAAAAACGTGACTAACGTTCTTACCCTTACCACCGGCTTCCTGCAGGAAGAAGGAAGCTGGTGGATAGGGTGAGGGAGTCAAAGGGTTAAGTTTTTTGCTGTGCTGGCATGGTTGACAATGCAGGATGCGGGATTCAAAGGGTTAACTCATTTCACGTTTCCAAAGTATTTAATTGAATTTACACAAAAACACATGAATTCTTTGTCATATATTTCTTTTTTAAGCATGTTTAATCCTTTGACTCCCGCACCCTGTCCACCAGCTTCCTGCATTGTCAACTTTGCCAGAAATGCTTTGACTCCCTCATCCTGTTCACCAGCTTCGTGCAGAAAGCTGGTGGATCAGGTGAGGAAGTCAAAGGGTTAAGCTTCTTGCAGTTGGTGGATAGGGTGCAGCAGGCAAAGGGTTAAACTTAGTAAGTGCATTGTAGATGTAAGTATAAGGGAAATGATAAGCTTATAATAACATTTGAAATTTTCTGATAAAATTTAGTTTTTTTAGAAAATCATATTTTAGGATGCTTTTTGCTGTAAAACTTTGGAAAAATGTGTTAAAAGACTGGAAATGTGGAAAAACCTCAGTTATAATTTTGACCCTGTCCAACTATTTTTGGCCATAGCTATGATAGTCTGGTTGTGTCTTTAGTGGAGCTTTCCTGTGCTGCGTCACATATATTCTAGTCTTATGTGATTTATGTATCAGTGAATGCAGTTATCAGTGATTTCTTCATGCTAAATAATTTGATGTTGCCTGAGGTTGATAGTGTTACTTCATATAAATATTCAGCCAGTACATATTGTGAGGTGTGCCTCACTTTGATGTTGAAACATCACCTCACCTGTGTCCCCATGGGAATGCTGGAGCTCTTTCAGTATAGATAGTATCCCCTCCTGGAAATTCTGTGCTAGAAATTTCCTCTTTTCTGTCATTGTCTTTGTTTCTGCCTTGTCTTTTTGCTTTCTGTCATTTCTACCTATCATTTTCTGCCTTGCTGGTCCATTCACTTGTATGTGTTCAAGAAAGCATATTGTCTCTTTGGATTGATAATTGGGTACATGTATTAAGTGCATTTTTGGCTCTAAGGAAATGAGATATACAGAGGCAATCTTAGGTAATTTAGGCCCGTTCTTACGTATGTTTTAGTGTTCTTATGTTTAAATTTATATTCAGGTTTGTTTTTTAAATCCCCTGTGTGATAAATTGGACAGAGTGGTCAACGCCAGGGGCATCTCATTAGATTATGTGTGTGAATGCATTGATATGGGTATTTAATTTTTTCTTTTTTTTTTCTCCTAGTGAAGTATTGTGTATGTTTTGAAATGGTTTGAGCCCTGATATGGCTCTATGCAGTCAGCTGGGCTTTAAACAAAAATAACAGTAACAGTAACCTGGCCTGTCACCTGTCAACATCATCAAGTTTGATGGTAGCTGCTGCAGCAGTCACAACCCCTCTCCTCCATTCACTGCGGTCATAACTTCTCTGTATTACATTATAGACCTTCAAATCGCTGATGTTGGTGATGTTGTTTGTAAAGTAGGTGGGGTGGTATGACTGGATTTCTTTTGGCCTTGACTTTTTCTTACAAAACTGTTGGCATTAGGGTTGTGTTGGTATTGGTGATTGCATGGCTGATGTATTTCATTTTTCTTTTTGTTGATTTCTGCCAATGGTTGGCGTTGGACTGTGAGTACGTTCAAAACGCTTTCATATGTTCTATCGTTCCATTTGACACCAAGAAACATAGACAGGTGGAAAGTAACTGATTCTGTTAAGGGTCAAGTTGTTCCATATTTCACTGTGTTATTCCTGTAGACTTCATCCCTGAAATATTGAGGTTAGATTCCAAAGCTCAAGTAAGTTCTCTAAGTCATTTTAGTGTGAAAATGTTTAGATTATAAGTCTGTTCTTGTATTATGCTTTTCTCCGAATTCACTTGGGCACACTGTGCATTACACATACTTAGACTTTTTAGTGGAGCACAGAGAACTCAACATTTAAATTAATGGCCATTTTATGAGGAAAGGGGAATTAGAGCACCTGGTCACAACAGAAAGCTGGAGGGAAAGAGACACCAGGTAGACCCAGGGAGAAAATACTGGACGGACTTGCAGGGTGGCTGAAGACAGAGAGGGTGGAAGATATGCTTGTGGCGACAAGATATAGATACATATGGAGGGCCATGATCGTCAATGCCATACGGCAGGGCACTTGATGATGATGACAGAGAACTCAGACTGTAGGGCAAACTGACCACATTCCATTATGTTGTTGTACAGTCTGCATCTTTGGTAGGTGTGCATGCTGGGTGTTCTTTTGTTGCCATAAGCCAGCCACTGACATGACTTACAGGATCTTCAAAGTGCATATAGCTTATTTTGCATGCATATACACACGAAGGGGTTTAACTCACTTGCTACGTACGATTATGCCACTTGCCGTTCCCCTGATACGCACTATTTGTATAGGTCATGAGAAAAATTCTCATACAATCAAATCAAATCAGAGAGTTTTGAAATTTGGCAGGTCATATATTAAAAGGTTGGTGTATAAAATGCTGAGATTTCAACTGTCTAACCCTCATGGTTGCTGAGTAATGGTACAAGTAAAATTAGAGACATTTCAGGTGAAAAATGTCTTACAAAATACACAGTCAGGTCAATACATCAGTTCCTACAGTCACATTTTGAATGAAATTTGATAAAATCCGATGTGCACACACTCCACGTGCACTGAAGGAAGAGATCGTGTTGAACAGCGCCAAGTTGTTGAGTATTGTTCAGCCATTTGCTTTTCCGTCGTCTGCTTCGCTGCGGAGATAGTGGGTCGTGAACTTTGCACTGTCCACTCACCAACTGCGTAGTACAGTGACCTCATGGCCTGAAACGAGGCTAGGAATGACCAAAGAATCTATTTCTGGCTATTAGTTTCGGGTAACGGAACTACTGAAAGCCCCGTGAATTTTCAAAACTCAAGTCGGATTTCTCTGACGCTCGTAGACAAGCGTTGTTGAGACATGATCGGGAAAACCTGACGCTTGTAGCGAGAGAGTTAAGACACTGGCGAGTGTGCACACATGTTGACATGGGAGATTGGAAAAATCTCTCCATCAGTTGAAAAATCTCTCCATCAGTTATCTATAGGGCGGAGAAATCCAGGCCAGTCGAACCCAGGATGCTCTGATTGGAAGTTTGACGTTTCATCATCATCATTATCATCATCATCATCATCATCATCATCATCATATGCCTTGCCACATGGTGTCGGCGATCATGGCCCTCCATATGCATCTGTCCCTTGTTGCCGCAAGCAGATCTTCCACCCTCTCTGTCTGCAGCCACTCTGCAAGTCCGTCCAATATTTTTTCCCTGGGTCTACCTGGTGCTCTCTTTCCCTCCAGCTTTCCTGTTATGACCAGGTGTTCCAGTTTGATGTTTACCCTCTTGAATACTGCACCCGTTTAACCTATGTGTATGTGTGCATTTTTTTCATATTCATATTTTTTGTTTTTTGTGATTTTTTTTTTTTACTCAGGTTGACAGGGGATAGTCAGGGTGTGATGGAGTTCCAGAATCTGACGCCAGGCACGATGTACATGTTGGAGGCGTTCACCATCAGTGGTGCCCAGACCAGTCAGTCCCTTGTACACGTACTCTACACCAGTAAGTTGGGGTTTGCTTTGTCTATGTTCCACCTCTGTGTGGTCTTTGATTTAATGTCTATTCACTAAAGTGATTTTAGACAACAAAAAAACCAAAAAAAAAAAAAAAAAAACAAAAAAAACAAAAAAAAAACAACAACAACAAAAAAAGGGGGGGGGGGGGTGATAAGAGGAGTGAAGAGAATATTTGAAAATTGTCAATTTTGAACTTGAGAAAAGATGATCCAGAAGACAACTGTTTTGAAGAGGGGAAGGTAAAACTAACAAATAATGTTACCATAATTAACGATTTAAACAAACTAACAAACAAAATTGATAAATATCTGGAAGAAACGAAGAAAAAAAATAAAACTAATAATTGACTAACCATAACAGTGAACAAGTGAAATAACATTTTAAAGGTAATTCGCTATAGGACTTTTTGACAGGCTAACAAAAAATTCATACAGTAATGATGATGAGGCAAATATATCAGAAACTGTACTCATAGATAGTGTTGGAATATGTCGTTTTACCTTAACGCAAGAAAGAATATGACTATGTGTTATCTTCTTTCCACACAGACATACTATGTTCTTGGTGTATTTTGTTTTGAATGCATCAAGTTTCCATCTATACATAAGGGATTGTATAATTCTGCTGGCATGAAGCTGCTTAAGTATTTTGCTAATTTCAAAGTTCATGTGACATTTATCATACTTTTTCTGTTTTAATTGGAACTGCTTCCAGACGTAGTTGTCTACTAAAGTGTAATTCTCGTGCAACGAGAGAGAAAGCTGGATATTGTTTGAATCTGGTGAGTTATTAGCTCCCCGTTTGGCAGCCCTGTCAACTTTATCATTATAACGAAAAGAACTATGAGAAGGTATCCAGCAGAAAGTAATATCAGTGCCTCTTAAAGATAAATTATGAATCAAGTGACTAATTTCCAGAATCATTTCTGATCTTGTTTGTAATTTTGATAATTCAAGAGCCTGAAGTACTGATTTTGAATCCACGCAAAAAAGTGTTTGAAAAATTGTCCTAGGAAAACTTATCATAAAGTTTAAAGCCATTAATATTGCAAAAAGTTCAGCTGTAAAGATAGATTTATCAAGTCCTATGTAGAAAGATTTTTCAATTTTGAGAGCAGGTATTAAAAACGCTGAGCCTGCTTTTCTTTCAATTACTGATCCATCAGTGTAAATTTTCAAATGATCGGAATATAAGTCGTCTATATGACATTTAACCTGACTTGCCAGTAAGTTTACATTGTCTCCTTTTTTTAAGTTAGTGTGATGTACGTCAAATTGTGCTCTTTGGAGTTCCCAACTGGGTACTGGCGAAAAGGAAGGTCTTATAGATACAGGATCTACGTGTAGATCAATTCCTGAACCTTTCATGACGTCAGATGTGTATGTTGCAAGAGTGACCTGTGAAGATATTGATTTAGCTCTTTTTGGAAAGTCGATATCTGATCTCAGTTTAATTTCTGTTTCAGAGATGTTTTCTACAGTGGTGTGTCTTAACAAAAATTTAGTAGAAGCGACTTTCCTTTGCTCATCAAGTGGCAACAGTTTGATTTCAGTATATGTGCGAAGACAGGAAGCATGCATTGGAAGACCCAGTGCAAGTTTGAAACCTTTACAATCTATGCTCTGCAGTTTTTTCATTAAGTGTTTCGGTGCACTGAAGAAGATTTCTTGGGCATAGGTTAATTTAGATCTAACAAGCGATTTACAAAGATGAACAAGTGTTGATGAATCTTGACCCCATGCCTGTTTGTATGTGTGTGTGTGTGTGTGTATGTGTGTGTGTGTGTGTGTGTGTGTGTGTGTGTGTGTGTGTGTGTGTGTGTGTGTGTGTGTGTGTGTGTGTGTGTTTTGCGTATGTGTGTGTGTGTGTATGTGTGTGTGTGTGTGTGTGTTGTGTGTGTGTGTGTGTGTGTGTGTTGTGTGTGTGTGTGTGTGTGTGTGTGTATGTGTTTGTTTGTTTGTGTGTGTGTGTGTGTGTGTTTGCGTGTGTGTCTGTGTGTGTAAGTGAGTTTGTTGTGTGTGTGTGTGTGTGTGTGTTTGTGTGTGTGTCTGTGTGTGTAAGTGAGAGGGGGGAGAGAGGAGAGAGAGAGAGAGAGAGAGAGAGAGAGAGAGAGAGAGAGAGACAGAGAGACAGAGAGAGAGAGAGAGAGATGTTTGTATGTGTTTTTGTGGTTACTAAGAAGAGTTTTAAGAGTTCCATGGACAGCAAAGAAAACCAAACGAAAGTCTTGAAAGAGGCAAACATGAAAAGAACATTAAGGAAGAACATAATGAAAAGACAAGCAGCATTTACAGGACATTTTACGAGGCTAGAGAAATTTGAGCACCTCGCCATAACAGGAAAACTGGGGGGAAAAAGAGCATCAGGTAAACCCAGGGAGAAAATATTGGGTGGATTTGTGGTATGGATGAAGACAGAGAGGGTAGGAGATATACTTGCAGCGACAAAAGATAGATTTGTATGGAGGGCCATGATCACCAACGCTACGTAGCAGGGCACATGATGATAATGATGCATTTGTTCACGCTGAAGAAATCTGCCAGAGAACAGATAATTCACGCTGAAGAAATCTACCAGAGAACAGATAATTCACGCTGAAGAAATCTGCCAGAGAACAGATAATTCACGCTGAAGAAATCTGCCAGAGAACAGATAATTCATGCTGAAGAAATCTGCTAGAGAACAGATAATTCACGCTGAAGAAATCCGCCAGAGAACAGATAATTCACGCTGAAGAAATCTGCTAGAGAACAGATAATTCACGCTGAAGAAATCCGCCAGAGAACAGATAATTCACGCTGAAGAAATCTGCTAGAGAACAGATAATTCACGCTGAAGAAATCCGCCAGAGAACAGATAATTCACGCTGAAGAAATCCGCCAGAGAACAGATAATTCACGCTGAAGAAATCTGCTAGAGAACAGATAATTCATGCTGAAGAAATCTGCCAGAGAACAGATAATTCACGCTGAAGAAATCTGCCAGAGAACAGATAATTCATGCTGAAGAAATCCGCCAGAGAACAGATAATTCACGCTGAAGAAATCTGCCAGAGAACAGATAATTCACGCTGAAGAAATCTGCCAGAGAACAGATAATTCACGCTGAAGAAATCTGCCAAAGAACAGAGAATTCACGCTGAAGAAATCTGCCAAAGAACAGATAATTCACGCTGAAGAAATCTGCCAGAGAACAGATAATTCACGCTGAAGAAATCTGCCAGATAATTCACGCTGAAGAAATCTGCCAGAGAACAGATAATTCACGCTGAAGAAATCTGCCAGATAATTCATGCTGAAGAAATCCGCCAGAGAACAGATAATTCATGCTGAAGAAATCTGCCAGAGAACAGATAATTCACGCTGAAGAAATCCGCCAGAGAACAGATAATTCACGCTGAAGAAATCTGCCAAAGAACAGATAATTCACGCTGAAGAAATCTGCCAGAGAACAGATAATTCACGCTGAAGAAATCTGCCAAAGAACAGATAATTCATGCTGAAGAAATCTGCCAGAGAACAGATAATTCACGCTGAAGAAATCTGCCAAAGAACAGATAATTCACGCTGAAGAAATCTGCCAGATAATTCACGCTGAAGAAATCTGCCAGAGAACAGATAATTCATGCTGAAGAAATCTGCCAGAGAACAGATAATTCACGCTGAAGAAATCTGCCAGAGAACAGATAATTCACGTTGAAGAAATCTGCCAGAGAACAGATAATTCATGCTGAAGAAATCTGCCAAAGAACAGATAATTCATGCTGAAGAAATCTGCCAGAGAACAGATAACAGATTGGAATTGTCCAAGTGCGGACGCATCCTTCTTGAACAAACTCTAAACTCTGCATCCCACTCTGTTTCAGAACCCCGCCCCCCACAAAACCTGAACGTAGAGGTGCTCACGTCTCAGAGCATCATCGTCACGTGGGAGGCTCCGGACAGCGGAGGTGTTGACAACTATACCGTCACGCTCGTGGCTTCCCATGGGGCTGAGGCAGCCACGGAGGAGGTGGTCAGCGAGCTGACTTTCACCTTCACCCAGGCGCTTCCCGGTGAGACGTATAACGTGACGGTGGTGGCCAACAAAGGGACAGAATCCAGCGAGGGTGTCATGGAGCAGAATACGACTTGTGAGTGTAGAGTTATGGCTCTTGAGTACGGTGTATGTTGTTGATGGTTTTAAAGTGAAAGGTGGAATTCCTTTTGCTTGTAATGATGTACTGATTTTCAGCTTTGAACCGCTGAGTATGTGTGTGTGTGTACGTGTGTGTGTGTGTGTGTGTGTATGCGCGTGCGTGCGTGGTGTGTGCGCGCCCGCGCCCGTGCCCGCGTGTGTGTGTGTGTGTGTGTGTGTGTGTGTGTGTGTGTGTGTGTGTGTGTGTGTGTGTGTGTGTGTGTGTGTGTGTGTGTGTGTGTGTGTGTGTGAGACAGATGTGTTGCCTCATTGTGTCTGTCCATTGGTTCATATGGATTTTCCTGGTTGCTTCGTGAATTAGAGAGAGAGAGGTAGACAAAGAGAGAGAGGGGGGAAGGGGAGGGAGAGGGGAGAAGAATCAGAAAATCAGAAGTATATTCAAAGTATACGTTAACAAAGAATGTCTATGTAATTTTTCATGTGTGTATGATTCCATAATATCCATGTGATCACATCCCTTCAAAAAGAGAGAGAGAGAGAGAGAGAGAGAGAGAGAGAGAGAGAGAGAGAGAGAGAGAGAGAGAGAGAGAGAAGGGGCAGAGGGGGAGGGGGAGGGGGAGGGGGAAAGAATCAGAAAATCAGAAGTATATTCAAAGTATGTGTTATCAAAGAATGTCTATGTAATTTTGTGTGTGTGTATGATTCCATAATATTCATGTGATCATATCCCTAAAAGAGAGAGAGAGAGAGAGAGAGAGAGAGAGAGAGAGAGAGAGAGAGAGAGAGAGAGAGAGAGAGAGAGAGAGGACCAATGAATACGAGCATACATGATGAAATTATGAAAATATTTTCATATCACTTATGTTGTACAGGATTTTATATCTGTTCTTATCTGTTTTTATGCCTTTTTAGAATTTCTTTTCACAACAGTCAAAGCACTTCATCTCGTGATGGAGAAATATTGCACATAATGAATCTTTGCACATCATTGCACTGTACCCACCTCGGCACTCTCCCTGTTTCTGTTTGCACTGCGTGTTTTTATTTTTACAGCACCTTTACCCTTGATGCACGTCAGGGTGTCCATGAAGGGCACAGATTTTGCCGTCATTTCGTGGGACAGCCCTGCAGGTACCGTCTTTGACGGCTTCGCGTACGATTTCCCTTTCCTTAATGAAAGCTTGAAGGAGCTTCCGGCGTCACCTCTGAACGTGAGGCTGGAGGGCCTGGACCCCGAGAGTAACTACTCGGTGACGCTGTACGTCTTCAGCCGTCATGTGGACGGGCGGCTGTTGTACAGCGAACCCACCGCCTTCAATTTCTCGACATGTGTGTGCTTTGCGTCGTTTCTTTGGCTTCACGGTTGTCTTCCCATTGTGGTTTAGATTAGGTTTTGTGGAGACGGGGGGAGTGGGGGAGGGAGCTTTTGTTCCTCCCCCCCTCATTGTTCTAACTTTTTATCGGTTTTTGCCTGTTTTCGCTTCTTCCTATTTTTTTTTTTTTCTGACTCCCAGTTTTTTGTTGTTGTCGGTTGTGGACAGAAATTTCAAATTTGGCGAACGTTTTTCTAATCGCTTATTGGCGGAATTTACGCTTAACCCTTGGACTCCTGCTCATCAGCTTCTTGGAGGAAATGAAAGGGTTAATGATTGTGTATTGTGAGTGGAGGTGTGAGGGTTAACTGTTTGACCGGTAACTTGTTTTCTTTGCAGTTGACCCTGGAAAGTATTGATGGGAGACCACTGCTGTCTGTATTGT
>JAPXFY010000017.1:74899356-74909356 GCA_030674185.1 Monoplex corrugatus
CACCAGGCAGACCCAGGGAGTAAATATTAGATGGACTTGCAGAGTGGCTGAGGACAGAGAGGGTGGGAGATGCACTTGCAGCGACAAGGGATAGATTCGTAAGGAGGGCCATGATCATCAATGCCATGTGGCAGGGCACTTGATGATGATGATGAATAAAGAATTTAGGCTGCTAGGCAAGCTGACCACATTCTATGTTGTTGCACAGTCTTCATTTTGGGTGGGCGTCCGTGCTGTTTTTTTGTTTGTTTCTCTAAACCAGCCAGACAGTGACATAACTAACAGGATCTTCATTGTGCATATGTGATATTCTGTTTGTGTGTGTGTGTGTGTGTGTGTGTGTGTGTGTGTGTGTGTGTGTACACACACAAACATGCTGGGTGTTTACATGTTTCCGTAAGCCAGACATTCACATAACTAACAGGATCTTTATCATGCGTATTTGATATTCTGCATATATACACACACAAACAGGTGTTAGGCAGTAGCAGGTCTGCGATCGAACCCAGGGCCTTCTGTTTGGAAGTTTGACGTTTACCCACACGCCTACCATGGCCGTCTTTTTTGTTAGGGTTCATCTCCTCCACTGAGACAAGAAAACAAAATGCATGTATACATGCGTTGTGGATGGTGAAAGCATTTTGTGCATTAACTCTGATCGAAAAGCATTTTGTCTAAGAATCGTGGGTATTGGTAGACTGTCTCTGCTTTTGCATGGAACATTCTGTACTTACAGACCAAAGAAAATCTAGTACGTTCATTTTTAGATTTTTGAAGTAACATATGTATGATTACTGATATTTTAAGATTTTAAAATAATGTGTGTATGAATACTGATATTTTTAGATTTTTAAAATAATGTGTGTATGAATACTGATATTTTTAGATTTAAAATAATATATGTATGAATGTGTGCAATGGTAGATTGAAAAGCATAATTGAAAAGCATAATCTTTTTTCATCGCATTTGTAATTTTAAAGTACTTTATTTATTCCATAAATTGGATAAGTAGTTTTAAAAGCATTTCATGTGTGTCATAAACTGGGCAAGTAAATTTAGAAGCATTTCATCCGTCATAACTGGCATAAGTAGATTTAAAAGCACATTATGTGTGTCATAAATTGCATAAGCCGTTTTAAAAGTACTTATTTTTCAACTGTAATGGTAGATCCTAAGTTTTGTTTATTCGTCAATTGCATTGCTAGATTTAAAGGAACTTTATATGTACACATATTTATTTTAATAACAGCTGTCACATTGTTCAGTTATTTTATTTCATGTTTTTGAAAGAAAGGAATAAATTCCCCAAATAATAATCTGTCTAAAACATAAACTTGTTATATTCCTAAAGTAATACTTTATATGAACCCTATAGTACTTGTAGTTTATGTGTGGAGTAAGAGAGCTAGTGAACAATTTGGGAAAGCAGATAAATGAAGACATACAGATTCAGGTATTGTCAGTTTTGGAGATCCTGTGCTTAAGGCAACATTGTCTCCAGTCAAGATCAAGGCAACATTGTCTCCAGTCAAGGTCAAGGCAACATTGTCATTATTCTCACATTCTGAGTGGACTCAAGATCGGATGCCTTGAGATTCAAGAGAGAGCAGTTGATAAATTTGGTTTTATATGTATTTGTCATTGTTGTTATTGTTGATGATGGTTTTAGAGTAGGACAGAATCAAAAGAGACCAGTTCTCAAATTTATTTTTATATGTATTTGTTATTGTTGTTGTTGTTGATGATAGTTTTGGAGTGGGGAAGATTCAAAAGATAGCACTTATCAGATTTGGTTTTGTATGTATTTGTCATTGTTGTTATTGTTGGTGAATTTAGAATGGGGAAGAGTCAAGAAGGAGGACTTGTTAAATTTGGTTTTATATGTATTTGTCATTGTTGTTATTGTTGCTGATGGTTTTGGAGGGGGGAAGGCTTGTCACATTTGAGTTAAAATGTATTTGTTATTGTTATTGATGTTGGTTACTGATGTTTAGGAGTGGGGAAGATTCAAAAAGAGTATTCTCAAATGTGTGATCCCCGATTGTCTTGATGTCTCAGATCCAGAGTCAGTGGCAGCTCTCCAGAAGGTGAACGCCACGTCGCATTCCATCACAGTGAACTGGACGGCGCCGTTGTCTGGCCGATTTACCCAGTACCAGCTCGGCATCAGACCTAAACACTCGCCCAACTCTACCATCACCGTGCCTGCGTAAGATATTGTATTGCATATCTTGTGGTTTGTTTCTTCTTTTTGTCTTGAGTCAAGTTTGCATTTTTTTAACTGAAGTCAGCAAATGTTCATTTGGTCCAGCTTTGCTAGTTGATGGCTTGGTGCGCTTGTTCTTTGATAGTATATGATCGGTCTGTCTTATCTTATGGTAACATCTCATTTCTGATAACATCTTATTTCTGATAACATCTCATTTCTGATAACATCTGATTTCTGATAACATCTGATTTCTGATAACATCTTATTTCTGATAACATCTTATTTCTGATAATATCTCATTTCTGATAACATCTGATTTCTGATAACACCTGATTTCTGATAGCATCTGATTTCTGATAACATCTTATTTCTGATAACATCTGATTTCTAATAATATCTCATTTCTGATAACATCTTATTTCTGATAACACCTGATTTCTGATAACACCTGATTTCTGATAACATCTGATTTCTGATAACATCTGATTTCTGATAACATCTTATTTCTGATAACATCTTATTTCTGATAACATCTGATTTCTGATAACATCTTATTTCTGAAAACATCTGATTTCTGATAACATCTCATTTGTGATAGCATCTCATTTGTGATAGCATCTGATTTCTGATAACATCTGATTTCTGATAACATCTGATTTCTGATAACATCTGATTTCTGATAACATCTCATTTGTGATAGCATCTCATTTCTGATAATATCTCATTTCTGATAACATCTCATTTGTGATAGCATCTCATTTGTGATAGCATCTGATTTCTGATAACATCTCATTTGTGATAACATCTGATTTCTGATAACATCTCATTTCTGATAACATCCGATTTCTGATAACATCTCATTTGTGATAGCATCTCATTTGTGATAGCATCTCATTTGTGATAACATCTGATTTCTGATTACATCTGAGAACAAGAAACACCACCCTGCCCCCGTTGGGTTGCCGGGGGCTCTTTCAGTGTAAATAGTATCCCCACCTTCTGGAAATTCTGTGCTAGAAATTTCCTCTTTTCTGTCATTCTCTTTGTTTCTGCCTTGTTGCCTTGCTTTCTGTCATTTCTTCGTATTTTCTGCCTTAACCTCTTCACTGCGCTGTTGACGAGTGACGATCGTCATAGAAACCGTCGTCTGCAATGCTCTGTTGACGATCGCGGATCGTCCCGTATCAAACACTCTTTCTCTTTTCGTCTAGCATATCACAGTATCGTTCTATTTATGATTTGATTAGGTCCCTTGACAATCTTCGCTCTTTGAGTGCCGTTTGTTCAAGTTATTTAGATCATTTGCATAATTTATCACGATCGATTGGCAAGGTGCTACGAAGTTGAGCTTTCAGTTTTTGAAGCGCTGTGGCTGCCCCACAACGAACCTACACAGTTGCAGAAGTTATTGAAGCGATTTTTCGAGATCAAGACAGTGGAGATGAAGACTTCAAGCCAGCTGGCTTCGAACTTCATGAAGTTGATGCCAACGACCCAGATTTTGATGTGGAAGAATCTTTGGGTGACTGATCGTCTGAATCAGAGTAGGCCTATGAAGATCCGATTGTTCCAGATGCAGGTAGGTGTATTTGAGAGCTTTATTCATTTTATAACATGATTGTATTGCTTTCTTCTCAGTATATTTATAAATAGAACAGCTAAGTGTGTGTATTGTATGGCTGAGCCCTTTGTTTGGGCCTGGTCAGCGAGCGAGCCAGTGACCGAGTGGGCAGTGTGTTCGACCTGTGGGCGTGTCACTCGTCGCTCGCTCGTTGCACGCTGTGTGTGTTGTTGATGATTTGTTTTTCTGGTGGGCCTCTGCCTGTGCTATCTCCCTGGCCTTTGTGTGTTTGTGTGAGGAGTAGGCTACTATCTCCATGGCCTGTGTGTGTTTATGTGAGGAGTAGGGTGGGAGCAGAGGGGTGTGCGTGTGTGTGTGTGTGTGTGTGTGTGAGAGAGAGAAAGAGAGAGAGAGAGAGAGAGAGAGAGAGAGAGAGAGAGAGAGAGAGAGAGAGAGAGAGAGAGAGACTGTTGGTGTGACTTTTTATAGGAAATTGAAACTATGAAAGCATTCAGTGATAATACTGACAGAAACAATGTTGTAATGAAGTCACTTTGGTAGAAGCAGTACTCACTGGGTTTCTTTGCAGTGTTTGCTTGAGGAAAATGAAAGGGGGCGTGGCATGAGGGAATAGCATGCTACCTATGTCAGTGTGTGTGTGTGTGTGTGTGTGTGTGTGTGTGTGTGTGTGTGTATGTATGTGTGGTGTGTGTGTGTGTGTGTGTGTGTGTGTGTGTGTGTGTGTGTGTGTGTGTGTGTGTGTGTGTGTGTGTGACTTTCTTTTATTTCATAAAATATGTGGAAATTTGAATCCTTGCTTTCACTGTGCTACAGGTATGGTAATGCAGCATGGTGATGATGTTCAGCCTGGACCTGCTGTTGCTGGACCTGCTGTTGCTGGACCTGCTGTTGCTGGGCCTGCTAGAAGGGGAAGGGGAGCAAGAGGGGGAAGGAGAGGACTGTGTTTAGAAGACTGCTTCCAGAACTACCACACTCAGAAGCGTTTTTACTGGGGATAGACACTGGGAGATAAAACCCTTTCATTTTATGTGTGGCTAGGCTGTGCTTATATTGTGGCTGGACACTGCTTTCTGACCTTTGTACAGTCTATATCTTCAAATCAAAGTGTGCTATAAACTGCTTGTGAGCTCTTGCATCACTTGATTACATCATCATTGACTTTAACATTTTTTTTTATTGCATTTCAAAGAGTACATGTGACACTCTGGTACATTATTTCATTTTGAAATTGTCATAAACACAATCTTCATTCAATTTCCTTTCATTTGATATATACTTTTATGTATCTATCTTCAATGCCTTCTGAATTATAAGCAATTGAAAATAATAAGCGTGATTTTTGTCTGTTTCTGAAAAAAATCTTAGCATGTGTCTTAGCAAAACATGATAGCAGCGAAAGGGTTAATGGTCCATTCACCTGTATTTTTTCGATAAAGTCTTACATACTTTTTCTTCGGATTGATAATTGGGTACGTGTACGAAGTGCATTTTTGGCTCTAAGGAGGTGAGATATGCAGAAGCAATTTTAGGTAATTTATGCCTCTTTTTATATATGTTTGGTGTCCTTATATATTTTTATTTGTATTCAGGTGTGTTTTTAAAAATCTCCCCTGTGCGATAAATCGGACGGAATGGTCCTACGCTGGGGGCATGTCCTTAGATTATGTGCGCGAATGCATTAATATGTGTACTTAATTTTCTTTTTTTTTTCTTCCTATTGAAGTTTTGTGTGTTTTGAAGCGGTTGTAGCCCTGATATGGCTCTGGGCAGTCGGCTGGGCTTTAACAACAATAAGAGAAGAGAAAGAAACACCACAAAGGTGCGGATGGGACCAGAGCACCAATGCCTCACCACCCTCTGGACAGTCACCTTCCAAGCTCCTGATGCCGCATGATAGTCATTCCATCAAGCAAAAGGGGGGGGGGGGGCTTTCCATGCATTGCATGACCCATTCAGACCCCGTCATCAATAACCATGTCTTGTTTACAAACCAAGCGCCTTATGAATATGATGAAGACTGTTACTATTATCATTATCATCATTATTATCTTTATTGTTATCCTCCTCCTCCTCTTCTTCCTCATTATTATTATTATTGTTGTTATTATGTTTTTTTTATTATCATCATCATCAGCAGCAGCAGCATCTTTGTCATTGTCATCATCATTATTATTTATTGTTTTATTTATCATCATCATCGTCATCATCATCATCATCATCATCATCACCATCATCATCATCATCATCAAAGCTGGAGGAAAGAGAGCACCAGATAGATCCAGGGAGAAAATATTGTGCAGACTTGCAGGGTGGCTGAGGACAGAGGGGGTGGAAGATGTACTTGCAGCGACAAGGGATAGATTTGTATGAAGGGCCATGATCGCTGACACCATGCGGCAGGGCGCATGATGATGATGGTGATGATGATGACGATGATGATGATGATGATGATTTCAATGTCATGCAGGTCTCAAGTGGAGCACAGGTTTGAGGAGTTGAAGGCAGGGCAGATCTATACGGTGGCCATAAGAACGGTCATCACACAAGTTACGTACGGCGTTCCTGTACGTCTGCAGGCTCTTACGAGTAAGTCCTGTGTATCTGTGTATCTGTGTGGTGTGTGTGTGTGTGTGTGTGTGTGTGTGTGTGTGTGCGCATGTGTGTGCTTGTGTATGTGTGTGGTGTGTGTGTTGTGTGTGTGTGTGTGTGTGTGTGTGTGTGTGTGTGTGTGTGTGTGTGTGTGTGTGTGTGTGTGTGGTGTGTGGTTGTGTGTGTTTGTGTGTGTGTGTTGTGTGTGTGTGTGTGTGTGTGTGTGTGTGTGTGGTGTGTGTGCGTGTGCGTGTGCGTGTGTGTGTGCGTGTGTGTGTGTGTGTGTGTGTGTGTGTGTGTGTGTGTGATAGTGTTCATAATTGTAACAATAATGTTTTCAGGACCGCTGCCTGTGGAAAGTCTGACGGTAGAGACGGAGGGTTCTGACAAGCTTAGGGTCAGCTGGACTGTTAGTAATGACAGTGATCAGAATCGTTTTACTGTGAGTACTCTATATTAATTGTGTCTTTTAATCACTGTATTGCAAACGTATTTATTTTACTATAATTACCTAAACTGGTGGTGTAAGGAATTTGGTGATTGTAATTCTTTTTGTTGTTTTTCCATCACACGGCCTCTGCGGCATAGAGGTATATGGAGTGTTTTGTGACCTCATGAATGTGACATGGAGAGAACTGAAACTGAAACACATGTTGCTGTATAGCGTGTGTTGATAAAATGGCATAGGAAGTTGAGAAATTATGTCTGTACTCATAGTTTGTTTATATCATCAAAATATTTGAATATAATGTCATCTAACAGTTGTGAGCCATCAGCTTTAAATGAGTGTAAATTATCTGAGGAGATGGGTACTAACTTGCTGAGGAGGAACAGCAGTGGAGGCAGAAATAAGTAGTGAGGCTCTGTTTGGGTGATTTTCAGTTTTCAGTTAAAATACACTCTTTATACACCAAATTTCTGTATACGTATACAAATTTAGCTTAAAGTGTTTTACGTTTTTGAAATCGAAACGTTTGTTTGATCCACCTGTAAAACTTTGGTCTCGACGGATTGGTAGTTATTGAAATTATTAGTTACTGAAATTATTTCAAGAGGGATTTACTGCGCTCTGACAGCTCCATATGCGCTCCACCTAAATCTGACAGCAATTATCTGACAGATTTCCTGAGCCTGCACAAAACCCTATGTTCTGACAAGGTCTTAAAGTGGGGAAAGGGGAGAAGAGGGACCTATCAAACACTAAGCTGACACCACCAGAAAGATGGAAACATTAAGATGGACAGCAAACAGACCAGTTTTTAATATTGCGGGCTGGGATTGAACTCAAGATATCAGAACTGGAGTCCATGGCTCTACCAACTAGACCGCGTGTGGTAGTCATGTGGGTAAGGCATTGGCCTTCCTATTGAGTGACTTGGGTTTCTTCCCCGTTGGGTTGCCGGGGGCTCTTTCAGTATAAACAGTATCCCCACCTTCTGGAAATTCTGTGCTAGAAATTTCCTCTTTTCTGTCATTCTCTTTGTTTCTGCCTTGTTGCCTTGCTTTCTGTCATTTCTACTTATTTTCTGCCTTAATGGTCCATTCACCTGTATTTTTTCGGTAAAGTCTTGCATACTTTTTCTTCGGATTGATAATTGGGTACATGTATTAAGTGCATTTTTGGATCTAAGGAGGTGAGATATGCGGAAGCAATTTTAGGTAATTTATGCCTGTTTTTTATATGTTTTGGTGTCCTTATGTATGCTTATATTTGTATTCAGGTATGTTTTTTAAATCTCCCCTGTGTGATAAATCGGACGGAGTGGTCCTACGCTGGGGGCATGTCCTTAGATTATGTGCGCGAATGCATTGATATATGTACTTAATTGTTTTTCTTTTTTTTTTTTCCTATTGAAGTTTTGTGTGTTTTGAAGCAGTTATAGCCCTGATATGGCTCTGCGCAGTCGGCTGGGCTTTAAACAACAATAAAAGAAAGAAAGACTTGGGTTTCAGTCCTGCCTGGATGCTTCTAGCCTGGTGGGTAAAGGGTGGAGATTTTTCTGATCTCCTGGATCAGCTTGTGCGGACCTGTCAGCGCCTGAACTCTCTTCATGTGCATTTATTTGTAGAATAGCAAATCTCACCTGTCTCATCTGTAGGCGTCACCGGGTTCGGCGTTGGCCCCCCGCATACCTGGACACCACCATCTCCCTCTAGGCTGCTGTGTCTTGACTTTTGTGGACAGTTTCTTGAATATTTAGGCCACTGATGTTGGTTATGTTCTCAATTTTTGAGATTGGAGATCTGCCTTTCTTCCTTTTTGCCTCTGTTTTTCCTTGAAAAATGGTTGCCATGAGATCCGTGTTCTTGCTATGTGACACATGGCCAATGTATTTTAGTCTTTTCTTGTTGATGTCTGCTAGTAGTTTTCTGGTGGTATCAAATTCTTCCAGGACACTTTCATTAGTGCCTGAACTCTCTTCATGTGCATACATTTGTAGAAAGCCAATCTGACCTGTCTCACCTGTTGGTGTCGCCGGCTTTGGTGGTGTCCATTTGACACGTAGTGGTCTCCAATAAAACCACATCTCTGCTGCCTCAATTCTTCTGCAATCAGTTTTTCTCAGAGAAAAACTTTGAGAATAGTAAATATGAGTGTTAAAGATCTTGTCAGCCATGTGAGCTTCAATGGCTTATGGAGACATGAAAACACCCCTGTATGCACACCCACCAAAGGCGGAGTATGCAGACTGCGCAGCAACATATTGCCTGCACAGTGTGGGCAAAAAACAACATGCTTAAACAGTGTCGAGAAAAATCTGAATGCAATGAAAAAAATGGTAATTTTTTCCCCATAAAATTTATAACTTTTGACCAAAATTGGCGAAAAACCTAAAGAGCTATGAGAGTGGTTGTGATTTGTTACATATCAGACATGTTAAATGTTGCACCATATATAATATTGAGAAGTCTGGATCAGTTTGAAGTATGGTTGCTTGGGTAAATATGATGTGCAGATTGGTGTGCAAACCTATGAAATCTTTGGAGGCTGTTTCCTCAAAATCACTGTCAGGGTGTTACGTCATTTCAAACGTCCGGAGTGGGTTCAGTATGAATGAGGTCGTGCAGAATTTTGGGACAGAAAAAAGAAGAAAGGAATCTGATGATGTTAACCCTTTGACTCCATCACCCTGTCCATCAACATCCTCTATTGTCCACCATGCTAGCAAAGCAAAAATTTAACCTCTTGACTTCCTCACCCTATCCACCAGTTTCCTGCAGGAAGCTGACGGATAGAGTGAGGTAGTCAAAGGGTTAAGTTTTTGCAGTGGGTGGATGGGGTGAAGGAATCAAAGGGTTAATGTATTCTTATGTATGCTATTCTTTTTTCCCCCTTAAAATCACACACAAAAATGATTAAAAAAACCCCTTTGTCCTCATCTTTTTGTGTGTGTGTGTTCGTGTGTCCCAATTTTGTGTGTGCTATGTTAATGGCCATAGGTAATGGCTCAATCTGATTTTTGTTTTTTTACAGTGCAATGATACAGATGATGAGGAGTATGATAATCATGATGCTATGGAGTGCCAGCTAAGATTGAGACTGCGTTACAGGGCTGTATTCTACAGTCAGCGTCATAATATATCCTGGGGTCAACCAGGCCCGAGAGATACAGACACC
>JAPXFY010000017.1:74914356-74946856 GCA_030674185.1 Monoplex corrugatus
ACGGGAGGGGAGTGTGATGAAATACGGGCATGTAGAGGGGGAGAATAGGAGGGGAGTGTGATGAAATATGGGCATGTAGAGGTGGAAGACGGGAGGGGAGTGTGATGAAATATGGGCATGTAGAGGGGAGTGTGATGAAATATGGGCATGTAGAGGGGGAGGACAGGAGGGGAGTGTGATAGAATATGGGCATGTAGAGGGGGAGGACAGGAGGGGAGTGTGATAGAATATGGGCATGTAGAGGGGAGTGTGATGAAATATGGGCATGTAGAGGGGGAGGACAGGAGGAGAGTGTGATGAAATATGGGCATGTAGAGGGGTAGGACAAAGCCAGAACAAGATTGAGGCAGCCGAGATGTGGTTTCTAAGAAGAATGTTGAGAGTTCCTTGGACAGCAAAGAAAACAGACAAGACAGTCTTGATGGAGGCAGACACAAGTAGATCACTCATAAGGAAGATTAGGAAAAGACAGGCAACATTTATAGGCCATTTTATGAGGAAGGGGGATTTGGAGCACCTGGTCACAACGGGAAAGCTGGAGGGAAAGAGAGCACCGGGTAGATCCAGGGAGAAATTGCTGGACGGACTTACAGAGTGGCTGGGGACGAGGAGGGTGGGGGAGATGCTAGGGGCAACAAGAGATAGAGACAGATGGAAGTCCATGATCGCCAACGCCATGCGGCAGGGCACCTGATGATGATGATGAGAGGGGGAGGACGGGAGGGGAGTGTGATGAAATACGGGCATGTAGAGGGAAAAATCACTGCTGGACCAAAAGGTATATCTTCAAGTTAGAATTGAAGGAAGAACCAGTCGCCGTGGTGTAGTGGTTAGCGCAACAGTCTGCCGACTGGAAGGTTGTGGGTTCGAATTCCCGTCAGTCCCTTCAAAAATATATCATTGTGGGATTTTTCAGCTCTAACCGGCTCCTACCCAGAGTTGGGTGTGCTGTGAGCTCATTGGGAAGACTGGGACCACACAGTTGAGTCTTATCCACTTCACGGATGCATCATTGAGGGTGTTGCTCAAATCTTCTGACCAGCACCACAGGTGTCTGTATCTCCTGGGCCTGGTTGACGCCAGGATATGTTATGATAGTAAATGTAGAGTACAGCCCTGTCATGCAGTCTCAATCCTCGATGGAACTCCATAGCATCATGATTATCATCCTCATCGACATTGTTATCATAGCATTGTAAAAACTGTTCCAGCTTCTGTGGCCATTAAGGGAAAATGGGACGAAAGAAAACAAAAAGGTGAGCGCGAAGGTAACCTCCCTGAGTGCAATGATCCTTAAAAAAAAAAAAAAAAAAAAAAAAAAAAAAATGAAGAAAGAGGTATTCCCACCTTCTGGAAATTCTGTGCTTGAAAATGTCCTTTTTGCCTGGCACTTTGTTTCAGACTTGCTCTTTTTGCTTTCTGTCACCTCTTTCTGTGTGATTTTCTGCTTTGGTGGTTCTTGGGCAGGTGGCCGCCAAAACTAGAGCAGTCCCATGCAGTATTGCATGAGTTGGGTTTGATAAGTGTACTAGCTGAATGGGAATTTACATTTAATGATTCCTCTTTCTACCACAATATGTCTACAAGTTGTAGATACTGTTTATTTGGTCTTTTTTATTTCATGTTTTTCTGTATTTTATTTTATCAGTCAAGAGCTTTTATTTTAAATTTCCATTTTATTTTGTTTAAGTTATTTTTTTCTTTTCTTTTGTTGTTTTTTGTTTTTAGAATTTGATTTTGTTCCAGTATCTTTTTTCATTTCTTCGGTTCCAGTCCAGGTTTTTAATATCTTGTTCCCTGTTTTGCAGCACCCCTTGCTCCCACGGTCACAGTAGACAGCATGGCGACCACCACGAGCAGCGTCACTCTGCGGTGGGCCTACAATCCTTCCACTACCTATGTCGAAAAGTGGATGTTCTCCTACGCCAACTCACAGACCTCCAACAGCTTTAACGTGTCCGTCACGCAGGGCAGTAATGATTACATGAAGGCGTTGACCCCTCTGACCTCCGGTGTGACCTACACTGTTGAGGTCATGGCTGTCGTGCAAGGGGTCACGTCGGAGAAGGTGACGCTCAACGCTACTGCAAGTGAGTGGAGTGTGGCATGTTCTGATTAAGAATTGGTTTATTTATTTGTAGTGCATTATCAGTATTGTTATTGTTGTATTTCTACATTTATTTTTTGTTGTTGATTATTCGTTTTAATCATTTGTTCATTAGTTTATTAGTTTAATTAAGTTATTAGTTTAATACTTTTGCTGCTACATTTTCAGTATCGCTTCATATGGTATTACTGTCAAAGTGTTTTTGTTGACATCCCAGTACACTATTGTTTTTATACAGAAAGTAAAGCAGGAATAATAATGACTTTCAGTATAAATAGTATCCCCCACCTTCTGGATATTCTGTGCTAGAAGTTTCCTCTTTTCTGTTACTCTCTTTGTTTCTGCCTTGTTCCTTTGCTTGCTTTCATTTCTTCCTATCAATTTCTGCCTTGCCGGTCCATTCACTGATATGCGTTTGATAAAGTCTTAACGTACTTTCTCTTAGGAGTGATAATTGGGTACATGTATTAAGTGAATTTCTAGCTCTAGGGAAATGAGATATGTGGAAGCAATTTTAGGTAATTTAAGCCTGTTTTTATATGTGTTTTAGTGTCATTAGTTACGTTTGAATTTGTATTCAGGTATGTTTTTTAATCCCTTGTGTGATAAATTGGACGGAGTGGTCAGTGCCAGGGGCATCTCCTTAGATTATGTACGCGAATACATTGATATGCGTACTTAGTTTTCTTCTCATTTTTTGTCCTGTTGAAGTATGGTGTGTGTGTGTTCAAATGGTTATAGCCCTGATATGGCTCCATGCAGTCAGCTGGGCTTTTATACAACAATTAAATAACATTTAAATAACTTTTTTTTGTAATGACAAAGGGTCATTGACTCCCATTAATTCAGATAGTGCAAAAAGACAAGTATATTACTAAAGTTGCCTTCATTGTGTCCACAATTTCAAATAAGGCAAAAAGGCAGGATATCACTTTCATCATCCATCTTAGTGTTCATTCATTCTAGGTGTGTCAGCCTGGTGTTTTATAGGTCTCTCCCCTCCCCCTCCCCCCCCCCCCCCCCCCCCTTTCAACACCTAGCCAGCACATACATTTTTTTGCAGGCTGAAGAAGTCTCACAGATAATATGGTGACAGATTTGAACAGAGCTCATATGGAGTTGTCTGAGCGCAGTGAATTCCTCTCAGAGAGACTTAAAACTCCAAACTCTACGTGCTGTTGAAAACGGTTTTGAAAAATCCGACCTTGTCGTTTCAGAGATGTGAGACATGAGCATTACGCGGTGGACTCTGAAGATCCTCTTTCAAGACGTCTCTCCTGATGCAATTTTCCAGTTTTCACAAGAGATCAATAGATTTCACCTGATATGATTTTATGGCTGAATATGTTATTCTGTAATTGCAGTTTAGACTTGTAAGGTTAACAGTGAGCGTGGTACTTAACTGTTGTCCTAACCTGGTTGTCATTTTTGACGTGGTGTTAGCCATGATATGGCTCTAGTAGTTGGCTGGGCTATAAGCGATATGACCTTGAACTTGATTTCAGAGCCCACCATTACCACCACCATTCAGGAAGTGGGTGGGGACACCACGAACTCCAAGATCACATTTGAATACGACGTGAGGGTTAGCGACGTGTTTGATACGTTCCGCTTCTCCCTGGTCAACGTGAGCGATCAGGCTCCCGTACTGAGGAGCAAGGATGACCGCGATCACCGCGTTTTCTTCATGGGCCTGCAGGGAGGGACGCTGTATGTCGTGGAGGCGGTGACATCAGTGCTGGTGTTGTGAGCGATTCCATCACAAAGACTATTCTCACAGGTAGGTTGGTCTTTTTTCTTTTATTTTCAAACTTCATTTTAACCCCTTTGCTGCCAGTTGTTCAAATTTGTAGGCAGTGCGAGCACCGGCTGTCCCAAGACTTACAGAGAGTGAGAGAGCACACACGCTCGCTTTAACCCTTTGACTCCTGCAGCCTGTGTTCACTTCACTTCAGCTTGTTTCGGTCCGTTGTTGGACATAAGCCTTCCTCATCACATGCCAGTTAACTGCTGTTCAGGTCCATTGTTTGTCGAACTTTTCTAGATCATCTCTCCATCTGGCTCTCTATTGACCTCTGTTCCTTTTTTGGCTTTGAGGGATCCAGTGTGTCACTTTGGTGGTCCATCTGTTGTTAGATCTCCTGTCTACTGGCTGCAAAAACTGAACCTTTTGATTCTCTCACCTTATCCACTAGTCTCCTTCTGGAATCACAGGGTTCAGTTTTTGCTTTGCTAGTATGGTCAGCAACGCCGGATGCTGGTGGACAGGTTGTGGGGGTCAAAAGGGATAAAAGCTGATTGCTCATGAACTACAAGCTCAATTTGAAATCTGTTTTCATTTTTTGATAAAGTTTTGACTGTTCTTTGAGATATGCGTAAGAAGCATGTTTTTGGTAAGTTAAAAAATTTGTGAACATTACGAAATAATCAGTATGAAATAAATACTGGTGAACATCTGTATCATTGGCAAAATCTGCATGTGTATCTGCTGAGGTGGTTGAATTGGTGAATTTTGTTTTATACATCTGTATAGCTTGTGAAACCTGTTTGCATGTCTGTGTTTGTAAAGTGACCAGTTTTACTTGTAAATCTGTATATATGATAAAACCTACATATGTTTTTTCTGTGTCGTAAAATGCCAAGTTTTGTTTGTGCATCTGTATTGCTGTTAAAGTGTGTATCCATGTACAAAAGTTCCCCCCCCCTTGGGGATGCCGGGGGCTGTTTCAGTACAAATAGTACCCCCACTTGTGGAAATTTTGTGCTAGAACTTTTCTCTTTTCTGTCACTCTCTTTGTTTCTGCCTTGCTCCTTTGCTTTCTGTCATTTCTTCCTATCATTTTTTGCCTGCTGGTCCGTTCACCTGTATGTATTCCAATAAAGTCTTACATACTTTCTCTTAGGATTGATAATTTGGTAGATATATTGAGTGCATTTTTGGCTCTAGGGAAAGGAGATATATCAAAGCAATTTTAGGTGATTTAGCCCATTTTTATGAGTGTTTTAATATCCATAGTTATATTTAAATTTGTGTGATGAATTGGACGGGGTGGTCATCGCCAGGGGCATCTTCTTAGATTATGTGCTCGGGTGCATTGATAGGTGTACTTAATTTTCTTTTCCTTTCTTTATTCCTGCAAAGTATTGTGTCTGTTTTGAAGCGGTTATAGCCCTGATACGGCAGTTGGCTGGGCTTTAAACAAAAATAACAATAACAATGTACAAAAGTCATTCACTTATTGAAAATCACACCTCATGTCGTTTTTCTGTCCAGAACCAAACAATGTCGTTGTCGCCTTCCAAAACAAGTCCACAGAAATCGTGGTCAATTTTCTCAGCCTGGAAGGCAACGCCAGCGTGTACAATGTCACCTGCGTCACACCCAGGAGCAACCAGTGTGGGAACCGGGACATACGGACAGGCACAACAAACACAACGTCGATCGACAACTTGCAACCCTACACCACATACACGATTATCGTGAGAACATTCGTCGAGGACCTGCACATGCGGGGAAAATATGCTGAGAAGAGGTACTCAGTGCGGACTGCAGAAGCTGGTGAGTTTAGTTAGGGTGTGTGTGTGTGTGTGTGTGTGTGTGTGTTCGTTCGTTGCTTGATTTAACGTCTTTTCACTATAAGTGATATTAGACGGGGAAAAATGGCATGGAGGATGAAATAAGGGGGGGGGGGGGGGGGTGTGGAGGGGAGAAGGGAACAGAGTAAGGGACGTAAAAAAAATTAAAAGGAAGCGGCAAGGTCTTAAGAAAAAGGATGTGGATGGACAGAGAAATGAAACTAGAACAACGCTAACATCAATAATGTAAAAGAAAAATCGTCATAAAAACAAAACAAAACAAAAATAATCATAATTATAATAATAATCTTAAAGTAACGCATTAACAGGACTGTGAACCAATGATTCTGAAATTTTAACTAACAAAACTTGATCCGATACTACTTCTTTAAAATGCGTTTCAAGATAGTTTCCTTGTGTAAATGTCTTTGGTAAAAAGGAACGAAGCTTTCTGCAGTAAAACAAACAGTGATACAATGTGAATTGTTCGCCACAAATACATAAAACGTTGTTACAATATTTTGTTTTCAAAGTGTGTGTGTGTGTGTGTGTGTGTGTGTGTGTGTGTGTGTGTGTGTGTGTGTGTGTGTGTGTGTGTGTGTGTGTGTGTGTGTGTGTCATCTTCATCATGTGCCGTGCAGTGTGGCGTTTGCGATCATGGCCCTCCAAACAAATCTGTCCCTCGTTGCTGCAGGCACATTTCCCACCTCTCTGTTCTCAGCCAGTCTGTCCAGTATTTTCCCCCGGAATCAACCTGGTGCTGTCTTTTCCTCCAGCTTTCTGTATATATAGATTATATATTAATATATTTTTCTATTTATACATATAGATTATATATTAATATATTTTTCGATTTCTTTGTTAAGTTTTTTATCGGTCATTTTAAATTCCTGCATTTTCTCTTGCCAGACAGCATGTTTGGGAAGTTGTTGGTTTTTTTTGTGTGTTAAGTGTTGTGCATTTATTCTTTGTTGTCTGTTGTATGCCCTTGACAAAGACCAGTTTGCGGAAAATTTGCTTCTGTCTTGTATTGTTATATTATACAGGGGGGTGCAAAAGTAGGTATACAGTAAGTATCACATCATTATTATAATGCTTAATTCCGCTCTCGATTAGAGGAGTGTGTGAATACCGACGGCAAGCAGTTTGAGTATCTGAGGGATTAAGGCTGTGCTTGTTATTACATGTATATGCAATACTCATTTGTTTGCATAGTAAATGCAATGAGTATTGTATGTGTTTTCTTTTTTCATAACTGTATACCTACTTTTGCACCTCCCTGTATACAATAATATTATGCGTTCTTATCAAGTCTTGAACAAGGCAAGCACAAAAAGAACATTAATGAAGAAAAACAGGAAAAGACAAGCAACATTTATAGGACATTTTATGAGGCAAGAGAAATTAGAGCACCTTGTCACAAACAGGAAAGCTGGAGGGAAAAAGAGCATCAGGTAGACTCAAGGAGAAAATATTGGACGGACTTTCTGAGTGGCTGAAGAAGGAGAGGATGGGAGAAGTACTTGCAGTGACAAAGGATAGATTCGTGTGGTGGGCCATGATCGCCAACGCCATGTGGCAGGCCATATGATGATGATGGTGATGATGATGATGATTGTACTTTTCAATTTTGTTTTTAATGGTTGTGCTATAATGGGACAGACTGACTCGGACTGAATGGAACAAAGATTGACTGAGTTTGAATGTTGACATGATTTTATACACTCATATGTCTCTTTCTCTTTCTCCTGTCCATGGTTTTCGAGGCAGCTGAGATGTGGTTTCTCAGAAGAATGTTGAGAGTTCCATGGACAGCAAAGAAAACAAACAAGACAGTCTTGATGGAGGCAGACACAAGTAGATCACTCATAAGGAAGATTAGGAAAAGACAAGCAACATTTATAGGCCATTTTATGAGGAAGGGAGATTTGGAGCACCTGGTCACAACGGGAAAGCTGGAGGGAAAGAGAGCACCAGATAGACCCAGGGAGAAAATGCTGGACGGACTTGCAGAGTGGCTGGGGATGAAGAGGGTGGGGGAGATGCTTGGGGCAACGAGAGATAGAGATGGTCGCCAACGCCATGCGGCAGGGCACCTGATGATGATGCATGTCTCTTGATATCTCAGCAAGTGCCTTGACTGTTCATGCTAAGCTGTAAATGATAGGTTAACTGTGAATAGATTAACTCTTTGCTTATGTGAACCAAGGTTAACTGTGAATAGAGTAACTCTTTGCTTATGTGAACCAAGGTTAACTGTGAATAGAGTAACTCTGCTTATGTGAACAAGGTTAACTGTGAATAGAGTAACTCTGCTTATGTGAACCAAGGTTAACTGTGAATAGATTAACTCTTTGTTATGTGAACCAAGGTTAACTGTGAATAGAGTAACTCTTTGCTTATGTAAACCAAGGTTAACTGTGAATAGAGTAACTCTTTGCTTATGCGAACCAAGGTTAACTGTGAATAGAGTAACTCTGCTTATGTGAACCAAGGTTAACTGTGAATAGAGTAACTGCTTATGTGAACCAAGGGTAACTGTGAATAGAGTAACTCTTTGCTTATGTGAACCAAGGTTAACTGTGAATAGAGTAACTCTTTGCTTATGTGAACCAAGGTTAACTGTGAATAGAGTAACTCTTTGCTTATGTGAACCAAGGTTAACTGTAATAGAGTAACTTTGCTTATGTGAACCAAGTTAACTGTGAATAACCAAGGTTAACTGTGAATAGAGTAACTCTTTGCTTATGTGAACCAAGGTTAACTGTGAATAGAGTAACTTTGCTTATGTGAACCAAGGTTAACTGTGAATAGAGTAACTCTTTGCTTATGTGAACCAAGGTTAACTGAATAGAGTAACTCTTTGCTTATGTGAACCAAGGTTAACTGTGAATAGAGTAACTCTTTGCTTATGTGAACCAGAAAAAACATGAAAAAAGAATCAGAAGGCATATTTAATTCAACCAGACAAGACAGGTGCAAATTTTCGGTCAACTGGCCTTTGTCAAGCGTAAGATCACAAGCACACAAACACCAATTTTTGTATCTGGTTTTTGTTTGTTTGTGATCTTACGCTTGACAAAGGTCAGTTGGCCGAAAATTTGTGCCTGTCTTGTCTTGTTGTAATAAAAAGGTGTTCTTATTCTTTTTTTGTGTTTTTTTCTGATTCGAGGTTCCAGGGTTCATTTTCTGTTGGGGCATCAACTTTTCTCCTCAGCTTGACCAGAAAATCTAACTGAACGTTTAGTCCTTCGAATTTGGACCAAAAATGAGTCGGATCCCTGTGCCTTCCGGCCTGTGCACACTAAAGATCCCACAGCAGTTGAAAGTTGCCCTGGTATAAAACAGTGGAGAAATAGGTTGATTTCCCAGGTCCCTCCCCTTGAAGGCTGATTAGCCTGTATGCCTTTCTGAAGTCTTTCACATGTCCCTCCCCTTATAAACTGATAGCGCCTTTGTGCCTTTCAGTCTTTTTGAAGTCTTGGTCAAGAAGAAGAAAATTGGGTGGCGCTGCATTGCGGCAACGGGCTCTCAAAGGGGACAGCAGCCCGAGTTTCACATTATAGATCCACTGTGACAAAAGAAATGAATACGAATATGAAAATAGATATGAATATGAAAATGAACATGAATATGAATATGAATTAGTCTTGATATATAAATCAAAACCGAGGAAGCACCTTCCATCATTTACTAAACTATTTCACTCACAGTGACCAGAACTCAAGGGTACAAAACACGCACAAACAAGGGAGGGAGAGGACAGGAGAGGGGGTGAGAGTCATTGACGTTGGTCTTTTATTACCTATTTCAGCGCCCAGCGTAGTGCGGCAGGTAATGGTGAGAGAGGACGGACTGCGGACGGTGCAGTTATCATGGACGGCGCCTGTCGCACTGAACGGCGAGCTCAGGTCGTACAGGCTGCAGTATACTGGTAAACACAGTGGCCAACCTGAGGTAAGGGTTTATCACTAACCTTTCTCGTGTGGGGATGCTGGGGGAGACTTTCAGTATAACCCTTTGACTCCCGCACCCTGTCCACCAGCATCCTGCATTGTCAACCATGCTAGCAAAGCAAAGACTTAACCCTTTTACTACGTCGCCCCATCCACCAGTTTTCTTCAGAAAGCTTGTGGACAGGGTGAGGGATTCAAGGGGTTAAGTGTTTTCAGTTGGTGGATAGGGTGTGGGAGTCGAAGAAATAAACACTATCCATACCTTCTGGAAATTCTTTTCGAGACCTTGCCAGCGCATAGGGTTTTGCACAGGCTTAGGGAGTCTGCCGAGTACTTGTGGCAGATTTGGGTGAAGCACATATGGAATTGTCTGAGTGCGATGAATCCCTCTTGGACAAACACCAAACGCCAAAATCTGGAAATTTTGTGCTAGAAATTCCCTGTTTTCTGTCACTGTCTTTGTTTCTGCCGTGCTCCTTTGCTTTTCTTTCATCTGTTCCTACCATTTTCTGCCTTGCTGGTCCATTCACCTGTGTGTGTTCTGTTAAACCTTGAATGCTTCCTTCCTTACTGATGCCGTCCCATCCTGTTTCAGTGCATTCTCGCAGTGTCTTATATGTGGATGTTATTGAGAGTGCTTGTGTGATGTTAACCCTTTGACTCCCGTGCCTTATCTACCGACTGCAAAAACTTGACCTTTTGACTCCCATACCCTATCCACCGGCTTCTAGCAGAAAGCTGGTGGATAGGGTGAGGGAGTCGAAAGGTTAAGTTTTTGCTTTGCTAGCTTGTATGATAATAATGCAGCATGTTGGTTGACAGGATGCAGGAGTCAAGGGGTTAATGGGTAAAATTAGTGAATTTATGTTATATGTATATCTTCATTTCTTTCTGTATTGTAAGATAGTAAGCACTTAGAGCTCTGTGAGTTGCACCATAACTGTACATTATCATTATTGAGAATTGATAATTGAGTACATGTATTAACTGCATTTTTGACTTTGAGAAGTTTTGATATACAGAAGCAGTTTTTACATAATTTAGGCCAGTTGGTGTCCTTGAAGTATGTTTGAATTTGAATTCAGGTTTGTTTGTTGTTTTTTTAGACCTTCTGGTGATGTATTAGGTGGAATGGTCAGAGCCAGGGGCATATCCTTAGATTCTGTGGGTGAATGCATTGATATGTGTTCTTTTTTTTTTTTCCCTTTTTGTCCCATTTTCTACGCCACCTTAATGGCCACAGAAGCTGGAAAAGTTTTTCACAATGCGATGATGATGATGTCGATGAGAATGATTATCATGATGTTATATGGAGTTCCTTCTTGGAGTGAGACTACGTGGCAGGGCTGTAGTCTACACTTATTATCATAGTATATCCTGGCATCAACCAGGCCCGAGAAATACAGACACCTGCAGTGCTGGTGAGAAGATTTGAGCAACACCCTCAATGAGGCATCTGTGAAGTGTATGAGACTCGACTGTGTGGTCCCAGTCTTCCCAAATGAGCCCATAGCATGCCCAACTCTGGGTAGGAGCCGGTTAGAGCCGAAAAATCCCACAATGATTTTTGAAGGGACTGATGGGGACTCGAACCCACAACCTTTCAGTAGGTAGTCTTTTACACTAACCACTACACCACGGCGACTGGTATTGATACATGTTCTTGATTTTGTTTTCCAAGTCAGTGTCATAAAAGTGATGTGTATGTTTTCAGGTGGTTTATAACCCTCGCTGTTTTCTGGGATGTCTGCCTTTTTCTTCTTTTGTTTCTTTTTTGCTGTTTCATTCACACACTTGTACAGCCCCGTAGGCATGCCGGGTGCTCTTTCAGTATAAATAGTATCCCCACCTTCTGGACATTCTGTGTGAGAAATTTCCTCTTTTCTGTCACTCTCTTTGTTTCTGCCTTGTTCCTTTGCTAGCTATCATTTCTTCCTATCATTTTCTGCCTTGCTAGTCCATCCACGTGTATGTGTTTGATAAAGTCTTACATACGTTCTCATAGGATTGATAATTGGGTACATGTATCATCAAGTGCATTTTTGGCTCCAGTAATGAGATATGCAGAAGCAATTTTAGGTAACTTGGGCCCGTTTTTATGTATGTTTCAGTGTCCTTAGTTATGTTTAAATTTCTATTCAGGCATGTTTTTTAAATCCCTATGTGATAAATTGGACAGAGTGATCAATGCCAGGTGCAGGCATCTCCTTAGATTATGTGTGTGAATATATTGATATGTATACTTAACCACTTAACCGTTTGATACTGTACTTAACCCTTTGATTCCCTCACCCTATTCACCAGCTTCTACAAGGAAGCTGGTGGATTGGGTGAGGGAGTTAAGGGTTAAGGTTTTGCGGTTGATGGATAGGGTGTGGTGAGTCAAAGGGTTAAGTTTTTGTAGCTGATGGATAGGGTGTGGTGAGTCAAAGGGTTAAGTTTTTGCAGTTGCTGGATAAGGTGTGGTGAGTCAAAGGGTTAGGTTTTTTAAGTTGGTGGATAGGGTGTGGGGAGTCAAAGGGTTAAGTTTTTGCAGTTGGTGGATAGGGTGTGGGGAGTCAAAGGGTTAAGTTTTTGCAGTTGGTGGATAGGGTGTGGGGAGTCAAAGGGTTAAGTTTTTGCAGTTGGCGGATAGGATGTGGGGAGTCAAAGGGTTAAGTTTTTGCAGTTGGCGGATAATAATAATAATTACAATATTTATATAGCGCAAAATCTTGATAAAATCAAATCTAAGGATGTGGGGAGTAAGAGGGTTAAGAAGGAACAAGGGGAAAGTACTCTGGGTCTTATCCATGTGTGTGCAGGACACGTACGAACAGACCCAGATCCCACCCACCACCAGCAGCCTGAAGTTGACGGACCTGAAAGCTGGCTTCACCTATACCTTCAAGGTATGCCAGACTCTTTTTTTGGTTTTTTAGGAAAACCAGAAATGATTTTGTGTATACTAAATAATAATTTATTGTTTTTGTACGTATAAGAAATACCAACAGCCCTTAAGTATGTATGTATGTATGTATGTATGTATGTATGTATGTATGTATGTATGTATGTATGTATGTATGTATGTATGTATGTATGTTTGTATGTATGTGTGTGTGTGTGTGTGTGTGTGTGTGTATATGTATATATGTATTTAATTAAGATCAAAATGCTAAAATGTCTGATCTGACCAGCAGTACTGTATGGCTGTGAAGTCTGGACATACAGAAAAGCAGATGAAAATAAACCAAAGCGGCAGAAATGTGGTTCTAAGGCGGCGTCTTAAAGTCAGATGGACTGATAAAAGAACATATGAAAGCATGTTGTACGAACTCACAGTGCCAACGCCAACTGTTGGCAGAAATCAACAAAAGAAAAATGAGATATGTTGGCCAATCAACCGCAACATCAACACAAGCCTGATGACAACAGTTTTACAGGAAGTTGAGGCCAGAAGAGATTCATATGGACCACTCGCCTCCTATATGAACAACATCACCAACATCAGCAGTTTGAAGGTCTATGAAGCAGCACAGAGATGTCAAGACCGGAGTAAATGGAGGAGAGTTTTTATGGCGTTTGCTGCCGCTGCCGCTACCGATCAAATTTAATGATGCCGATGGATGGCAGGTGATATATAAGAAAAGAGTCGTTGTTGTCCACTCAGCATAATAATAATAATAATAATAATAATAATAATTACAAAATTTATATAGCGCAAAATCTTGATAAAATCAAATCTAAGCGCTGAACAGACACACACGCATGCACGCACACACATGCACGCCACACACACACACACACACACACACACATGCACACACATACACACACACACGTACTCACACACACACACACACACACCACACACACACACACACACACACACACACACACACATGGCTACATATGGGGAGAAAGAATAAAAGCAATGGAAAATTATAGAGAGCATATTATATACAATTATATATTACAATGTGATTCCCCTCCGAGTGGAGACAGGCTGCCGAGGGGGTTGAGTGAGGTCAGGATTTTATGCAGAGGAGAAAAGATGAGTTTTGAGAGCGGACTTGAAGGAGACAAAAGTAGGTTGCTGACGGACTGAGAGAGGAAGTTTGTTCCAGGAGAGTGGACCAGAAACAGAGAAGGCTCGTGGACCATAGGTATTGAGCTTAGTGCGTGGAAAGCGAAAAGCGATATAGTCTAGAGCTGGTAGGCATCCATTCATAAATCATTGTAAGGAAATTGTCATAATGGCTTACTCTGATATTTGTGACCTCTCACCACGAAATCAGTCTTAACTTGCAGTCAGTCGAACAGCACTAGGAGCTGAAAAGGTGACTGAGGGTCTATCTGGGGTGTTTTGACTTTTTCTCAAAATTGATTTCTGTAGACTATAATCTATTCCCCAAAGAAATTTTTTTCTTGAAAAAATATTATTAATCAATTTAAATCGGTATTTTAATGCACTGATTGCAGCAGAAAGAACACAATTTCCTACCAGAAGTATCTATTTTTGTCTCTTATTATGAACCATAACCTGTACAGTACCCACACATGTAACATACTGATGGAAAGCTCTTTGGTGACCTTTCAGATAATGACAGCGAAAATTAGAAACAAACTGGGTCAAAGCCACCAAATATAGAAATCTATGGAAAATGTGTAGGAGAGCACACAAAACCTTTAGAGGCTGTTTTCTCAAAATGGCTGTCATACAACTTAATGACTTTAAACATACATAACTTCTACATTTTTTTGAGTACAAGCTTTATTCAAGTACCAAAATAATCAGCAGAATGTACACTTTCCAGTGATAAGTATATCTCAAAATGCCCAGAATGCTAGTTAAGACTGATTTCGTGGTGGGAGGTCACATATGTCTTCTGTTTGTTTCCCCCATGGGGATGGCAGGGGCTTTTTCAGGATATCTAGTGTTTCCTGCCATCTGGAAGTTCTGTGCTAGAAATTTCCTGTTTTCTTTCTTTCTCTTTGTTTCTGTCTTGCTCCTTTTCTTTCTGTCATCTCTTTATTTCTCATTTCTCTGCTTTGCTGTTCCGTTCACCTCTATATTTTTTACAAAACTTTTTACATACTTTCTGTTGAATAGGATCAGTGATTGGGTGTGGTAACAATGAATTCTACATCTATTTCTTTCCCTCAGTTTGTGTGCTTTTTTTAAAAATATTTAAATATTGTAAAGTAGTCTTTGCTTTGCTGTCCATGGAACTCTCAACATTCTTCTGAGAAACCACATCTCGGCTGCCTCGATCCTGCTCTGGCTTTGCTTGCTGACTGTCCACGCCTCGCATCCGTACAACATTATTGGTTCTATATAACATTCAAGGACTCTCTTTCTGATGTTAATTGATAGGCATTTGTTGGTAAGAATGCTTGTCATCTTCTTGAATGCTGTTTTGGCTAGGCCAATTCTGCCAGCTATTTCCGATGTGCATCGAGACAGTCTTGATGGAGGCAGACACAAGTAGATCACTCATAAGGAAGATTAGGAAAAGACAGGAAACATTTATAGGCCATTTTATGAGGAAGGGGGTTTTAGAGCACCTGGTCACAACGGGGAAGCTGGAGGGAAAGAGAGCACCAGATAGACCCAGGGAGAGAATGCTGGATGGTCTTGCAGAGTGGCTGGGGATGAGGAGGGTGGGGGAGATGCTGGGGGCAACGAGATGGTTGGAAGTCCATGGTCGCCAACGCCATGCAGCAGGGCACCTGATGATGATGATGATGAGTCTTTGTTGATCGTATGCCAATGCCTGGTGCATGAGTATGCTTTGATTTGAATTGTCAAAATTTGGCACCGTATAGATAGTGTAATTATTGTCATTATCAATCATGTTTTTAAAACAAATTGTCTGTGGTGTGTCTACCAGGTGCAAGCCATGACAGTTGCCCTGGGCCCAGCGGGCGAGAAAACTTTGATTATGTCTACTGGTGGTATGTGTTTTTGTTACTCTGTGTGTGTGTGTGTGTATGTGCACGCAGTTGTGTTCGTGTGTGTGTGTGTGGTTGTGGTTGTGTGTGTGTGTGTGTGCGTGTGTGTGTGTGTGTGTGTGTGTGTGTGTGTGTGTGTGTGTGTGTGTGTGTGTGTGTGTGTGTGTGTGTGTGTGTGTGTGTGTGTGTGTGTGTCTCCTAGTGGGCGAGAAAACTTTGACCGTATCTATTGGTGGTATGTGTTGTTACTGAGTGTATGTGTGTGTGTGTGTGTGTGTGTGTGTGTGTGTGTGTGTGTGTGTTTATGTGTATGTGTTTATATATATCAATTACTAGTTTACTTATTATAGTTATTATTACTTATAGTCATGACTACCTGTGTCTGTAAATGTATGCATATAGATTATATGTCTATTTTATTTATTATTCATTTTTGTACTTCTTTCTTTAGTTGTGTTTATGAATATCATTTTAATTTTCATTCAGTTTCATTTTGAATTTAATTTCATTTGTTTTTATAACCACCAACATAATTGCAACGCTAAAGAATATCTTGCAATTTGAAAAAGGAAAGTAAAATGTTGGGAATATTAGCCTGTGCCTGAACACCATTTGGTACAATGTTTGTTATGGCAATGTTTGGTGTAGTTTTTACTTCGGCACCCACCTTAGGTGATTTGACTGACGGCGATAATTATCCCAGGAAGTAGGTGAAGGGGGACTTATCTAATCTATACTGACACCGCCAAAATAACAATAATGTTAAGAGGGACAATGAGAAGGCCAGTTTTAATGTGGCGCAGCCTGACATTCGAACCCACAACCGTTAGTATGTGAATCTGACGCTCAACCAACTGAGCTATTGAGGCCTGCTGTTATGGCGTGCTGTGGAGATGTTTTATCATGACTGGCCAGATGAAACTTTTTAGCAGTCTAACTTTCAGGCCATTTGGTATGCCTCTGTCTTTCCAGGTGTTGTTGAGTTGGATCATTTTTTGCTTTGCCGTTCCGGTTCTCATTTTGATATCTTTGGAGCAGGTTTCATCATCAGTTTTTACAGAGCCAAGATATTTGAAATCCTTAATATAATCCTTTATGCAAAATAACAGCAAATGGCACAACCTTGACACAGGTTAATAATAAGTTCAAATACCTGGGAACGGTCATTTCATCAGACGGCAGATGCACATCGGAAATAGCTGGCAGAATCGGCCAAGTCCAAAACAGCATTCAAGAAGATGACAAGCATTCTTACCAACAAATGCCTATCAATTAACATCAGAAAGAGAGTCCTTGAATGTTATATAGAACCAATACTGTTGTACGGATGCAAGGTGTGGACAGTCAGCAAGCAAAGCCATAAAAAGATTGAGGCAGCCGAGATGTGGTTTTTAAAAAGAATGTTGAGAGTTCCATGGACAGCAAAGAAAACAAACGAGACAGTCTTGATGGAGGCGGACACAAATAGATCACTCATAAGGAAGATTAAGAAAAGACAGGCAACATTTATAGGCCATTTTATGAGGAAGGGGGATTTGGAGCACCTGGTCACAAGGGAAAGCTGGAGGGAAAGAGAGCACCAGGTAGACCCAGGGAGAGAATGCTGGACGGACTTGCAGAGTGGCTGGGGATGAGGAGGGTGGGAGAGATGCTAGGGGCAACGAGAGATAGAGATGGATGGAAGTCCATGGTCGCCAGCGCCATGCGGCAGAGCACCTGATGATGATGATGGTGAATATTTTCTAGAGTGAACTTTGTTAATTGTGATGTCATGATTGTTTTCAGTGTCTTTGCCTTTGCACGTCTGTATTCTTGGTGTTCAAGTTTATTGGGGCTGTCAGATGACCTAAATATTTTAAAACTTGTTTTACACACCAAACAACTGGTCAGTGACGGGGAAGGTAAAACAATTAGTGAGAGGAGATGAATACTGCTGTCACAGTACTTGCCCACTCAGAAGTTGCGGTCACTACCACCTCATTCCTGTATGATTTCAGGCTATCTGACTACCTTATGTCTTTTTCTTAAATCTATTTTTTTACACACCAAACAATTAAAAGAAAAGTCAGAAAAAAACAAAAAAAGAATCAGAACGCGTATTTAATTGTTTCTTTTCTCTCATTGAAGACAGCAGCAGGGAAGTTTCAGTCTTTTTGTCAAATTTTTTGTATCTAGTGTTTTTTGTTTGTAATCTTACGCTTGACAAAGGCCAGTTGGCCGAAAATTTGCGCCTGTCTTGTTTTGTTGTATTAAATACGCGTTCATATTCTTCTTTCGTGTTTTTTTCTGGTTCTTGCGTATTAAATACAACAAGACAAGACAGGTGCAAATTTTCGTCCAACTGGCCTTTGTCAAGCGTAAGATCTCAAACACACAAACGCCAAATACAAAAATGAGGAGAAAAAGACTTTTTCTTACATTGGATGAAGCAGCAGGGAAGTTTCAGTCTTTTTCTCCTAATTTTTGTGTTTGGTGTTTGTGTGTTTGGGATCTTACGCTTGACAAAAGCCAGTTGGCTGGAAATTTACGCCTGTCTTGTCTGGTTGTATTAAGTACGCGTTCTGATTCTTATTTTGTGTGTGTGTTTTTTTTTTTTTGGTTCCTGTTTGCTTGAACGTGGGCAGTCACACTTGGTTTGGATTTAGTATAACAAAAAGAGATACATTTGATGAGTTTCAGCATTGTGTTTTCAGCACCAACGTTCAGATCAGGCAACACAGCAGAGAACAGCAAGCCAGTGAAACCTCAGGGCAACGTGGCCACGCAGAGCTCTCTTGTGGTGGAGTTTATCAACGCCTTCTCTGACTTCAACGGCCCCATCGACGGTTACATCGTCATTGTATCTACCGACCCCATGGCTGACACCTCACAGAAGGACCTTTCTAGCTGGGACAATGCTCAGAAAGATGCATCTATTTCTGCCTACCAGGTGACTGAGTTTGTGTGTTCAGTAGTACGTTTGTTTATGTTTGGATGCATGTATATGTTTGTTTATGTGTGGTATGTGCATGCATATGTGTAATGTGACCTCCCGGGGGCTCTTTCAGTATAAACAGTATCCCCACCTTCTGGAAATTCTGTACAAGAAATTTCCTCTTTTCTGTCACTCTCTTTGTTTCTGCCTTATTCCTTTGCTTTCTGTCATTTCTTCCTATTATTTTCTGCCTTGCTGCTCCATTCACCTGTATGTGTTCTGTAAAGCCTTACACTTTTTCAGTTAGGATCAATAATTGGATATTAACTGCATGTATAGCTTTGCAGAACTGTGATGTGCAGAAGCAGTTTAACCCTTTGACTCCCACACCCTATCCACCTACTGCAAAAACTTAACCCTTTTCCACCAACTGCAAAAACTCAACCATTTGACTCCCTCGCCCTCTCCACCAGCTTCCTGCAGGAAGCTGGTGGATAGAAGCTGGTGATAGGGTGAAGGAGTCAAAAGATAAAGATCTTGCTTTGCAAGCATGGTTGGCAATGCAGAATGCTGGTGGACAGGGTGCGGGAGTCAAAGGGTTAAGGTAACTTACGTTTTAGTGTTCTTAGTTCTGTTTGTAAATTTATATTCTGATTTGTTTTGTTTTTTACCCCCCTGGTTATACGAGGGGCACACATTATGTTTTGCAACCTAGACGAACTAATGACGTCACTACTTTGTTTTTTACATTACATCATAGACCAATTTCGTAATGCTTGTGACAAAATTTTTTACCTGATTCCGTACAACCATTGTCATTCCATGCAACAAAATGTCCGGTAAGGGTGACGGGTCTTCTGCCAGCAGTGTTGACCTTTCGCGAAGGGATTTTCGAGCTATGATGTATTATGACTACTGCCAAGGAAAATCTTTTCAAGAGTGCTTTCAAAGTTTAAACACTGTTTTGGAGATCAATCTCCGTCCAAAGCCACTGTTTTCAGGTGGTTCAGACAGTTCATGTCTGGAGCGAGAACGTTGGAAGACGATGAACGTTGTGGTCGAATGGCAACGACCGTTACCCCAGAAAACGTCTCTAGGGTAGAGTCCCTGATTAAGAAGGACCCAAAAATGACATACGCTGAAATACAGGATATCATGAAGATTTCATCGGGAAGTCTCACTCGCATTCTTCACGACTGCCTTGGCGTAAGGAAACGTTGTGCCCGTTGGGTACCCCATAACCTGAGTGAAGAGCAGAAGCGGGGTAGGGTGGACTGGTGCACCCACATGCTAAGAAAATTTGATGGAGGAAGGTCTCCTCGCGTTTGGGACATCGTAACAGGAGACGAAACCTGGGTATACCAATACGACCCCGAGACGAAGCAACAGTCGGCTGTGTGGGTCTTCCCAGATAAGAACCCACCTGTGAAATTCAAAAGAAACAAAAGTGCTTCCAAACAAATGATAGCGTGTTTCTTTGCAAAATTCGGCCACGTTGCCACCATACCACTTGAGGACAGAAAGACGGGGTTACGGCTGACTTGTATGTCAACCACTGTTTGCCTAAAGTCTTCCAGGCATGGTGTAAATGGCGTCCCCGAACGGGTGTCCGTGGTCTACTGCTCCATCATGACAATGCCAGCGCGCATGCAGCAGCTGTAACTCTGGACTTTCTAGCTGCCAATGATGTTCAGCTGGTCACCCATCCACCATATTCACCTGACTTAGCCCCCTGTGACTGGTTTTTGTTCCCTTCCATCAAAAGGCAGCTGAAGGGAAAGCAGTTTCAGAACGCCGAAGATGCCCGAGCTTTCTTCGAGGGTGTCATTTTGGACATACCCCGGTCAACGTGGTCTGGTGTCATAGACAGCTGGTTTGAGAGGATGGTCAAATGTGTACAGGCTGAGGGGGGTTTATTCGAAAAACTGGAGTAGACAGAGAGGTTGTAAGTGTTGTTGAAAAACTAGATTGCAAAACATAATGAGTGACCCTCGTATAATGAGTGGAATGGTCAGCGCCTGGGGCATACCCTTAGATTATGTGCGTGGATGCATTGATATGTGAACTTAATTTTCTTTCCCAGGTGTGTTTTTTTCAGGTGTAAAAAGCAATAAAATAGTAGTATTTCAAGGTCATTTATGACTTACTGAGTACAGAAATGATAACAGTAGGAATATTTCAACAAAGAAATGGGAATCGGTTTTAATGATTTTGTCCATTGTTTCTGCTTTCCAGTGGGAATCAGTTTTAACCCTTTGACTCCCGCACTCTATCCACCAACTGCAAAAAAGTAACCCTTTGACTCCTTACCTATCCTCCAGCTTCCTGCAAGAAGCTGGTGGATAGGGTGAGGGAGTCAAAGGGTTAAGTCTCAGCTTTGCTAGCATGGTTGACAATGCAGGAGGCTGATGGACAGGGTGTGGGAGTCAGAGGGTTAATGACTGTATCCATTGTTTCTGCTCCACAATGGTAATCAGTTTAAATGATTTTATCCATTGTTTCTGGTGCACAATGATTTTGTCCATTGTTTCTGCTCCACAATGGGAATCAGTTTTTAATGATTTTGTCCATTGTTTCTGCTCCACAATGGGAATTAGTTTTAATGGTTTTGTCCATTGTTTCTGCTCCACATTGAGTTTATCCATTGTTTCTGCTCCACAATGGGAATCAATTTTAGTGATTTTGTCTATTGTTTCTGCTCCCCAATGGGAATCAGTTTTAATGATTATTTTTTTGTCCCATTTTCTATGCCACCTTAATGCCACAGAAGCTGGAACAGTTTTTGCAATGCGATGATGGTGATGATGATGATGAGGATGATAATCATGATGCTGTGGAGTTCCATTCAGGATTGAGACTGCGTGACAGGATTGTACTCTACACTTACTACTTGTATCATAATACATTCTGGCGTCAGCCAGGCGCGAGAGATACAGACACCTGCGGTGCTGGTCAGAAGATTTGAGTAACACCCTCAATGACGCATCCGTGAAGTGGATGAGACTCACCTGTGTGGTCCCAGTCTTCCCAGTGAGCCCATAGCACGCCCAACTCTGGGTAGGAGCCGGTTAGGGCCGCAAAATCCCTCAATGATTTTTGAAGGTACTGATGGGGATTCGAACCCACAACCTTCCAGTGGGTAGTCCGTTCTGCTAACCACTACACCACGGCGACTGGTTTTAATGATTTTGTCCATTGTTTCTGTTCCACAGGCCACAGAGATGTGTAGCGATCTGTTCCTCCTGAACTCACTGTGCGGCAAATCATCACGGCGGGCCATACGTGCCGTGAACGGCCAGGACTCTGTCCGGTTTGAAGTGGGAGCGCAGACGTCTGAGGATTGCAAGGGGGAGACATATTGTAACGGGCCTCTGAAGGCAGGGACAGACTACTACATCAAATTGCGAGCTTTCACAGATGACGGGTACTCGGATACAGCATATTCCAGCAAGATTAGAACAGGTAGAGCATAGCGATCGTTTGCTTTTTTTTTTTCGTGGTCATATTTTTTATCACAATTTTACCTTGTACATGTGTTTTTGTACATACATTTTTAGCAAAAAACACTTGCTAAAAGTATGATTAGTCAAGAAGATCATTAAGTTCTGTACTATAAAATCTTTAACAGGTGTACATATGTCATATCATATCCACCTTTTTCTCCTGCTCACTGACACGTCAGGGAAGTCTTTCCACTGTTATTTCCCAAAGTTTTGTTTATTTGTTCTTGGTGTACATGTCATATCGTATCCGCCTTTTTCTCCTGCTCACCGAAACATCAGGGAAGTCTTTCCACTGTTATTTCCCTTAGTTTTGTTTATTTGTTCTTTGTTGTCTTCTGTGTATGCTTGACAAAGGCCAAAAGGCCAAACATTTGCGTCTGTCTTGTTCTGTGAATCAAATACACATGATATTTTCCTGTTTCCTTGTTCCTGTTTGTTTGTACCATGGCAGCCACTTTGATTTAGAGTACGTGTGTTGATCTTATTCCAATATTTCATCTGTGTTATGCCCAGCACTGACATGACTGCTGGTGGTTATATTATTGAGTTAATATCAGGAGACAACATTTCATCTTGGGTTACGCTCAATACTAACATAGTTGCTGATGGTAATATTATTAACCCTTTCGCTGCTATCATGTTTTGCTAAGACACATGCTAAGATTTTTTTCAGAAACAGACAAAAATCACGCTTATTATTTTCAATTGCTTATAATTCAGAAGGCATTGAAGATAGATACATAAAAGTATATATCAAATGAAAGGAAATTGAATGAAGATTGTGTTTATGACAATTTCAAAATGAAATAATGTACCAGTGTCACATGTACTCTTTGAAATGCAATAAAAAAAATGTTAAAGTCAATGATGATGTAATCAAGTGATGCAGGAGCTCAGAAGCAGTTTATAGCACACTTTGATATGAAGATATAGACTGTACAAAGGTCAGAAAGCAGTGTCCAGCCACAATATAAGCACAGCCTAGCCACACATAAAATGAAAGGGTTTTATCTCCCAGTGTCTATCCCCAGTAAAAACGCTTCTGAGTGTGGTAGTTCTGGAAGCAGTCTTCTAAACACAGTCCTCTCCTTCCCCCTCTTGCTCCCTTCCCCTTCTAGCAGGCCCAGCAACAGCAGGCCCAGCAACAGCAGGTCCAGCAACAGCAGGTCCAGCAACAGCAGGTCCAGGCCGAACATCATCACCATGCTGCATTACCATACCTGTAGCACAGTGAAAGCAAGGATTCAAATTTCCACATATTTTATGAAATTAAAAAAAGTCACACACACACACACACACATACATACACACACACAGACACACACATATATACACACACACACATACATACACACACACACACACACACTGACATAGGTAGCATGCTACTCCCCCATGCCACGCCCCCTTTCATTTTCCTCAAGCAAACACTGCAAAGAAACCCAGTGAGTACTGCTTCTACCAAAGTGACTTCATTACAACATTGTTTCTGTCAGTATTATCACTGAATGCTTTCAATTTCCTATAAAAAGTCACACCAACAGTCTCTCTCTCTCTCTCTGTCTCTCTTTCTCTCTCTCACACACACACACACACACGCACACCCCTCTGCTCCCACCCTACTCCTCACATAAACACACACAGGCCATGGAGATAGTAGCCTACTCCTCACACAAACACACAAAGGCCAGGGAGAGAGCACAGGGCAGAGGCCGACCAGAAAAACAAATCATCAACAAGACACACACAGCATGCAACGAGCGAGCGACGAGTGACACGCCCACAGGTCGAACACACTGCCCACTCCGTCACTGGCTCGCTCGCTGACCAGGCCCAAACAAAGGGCTCAGCCATACAATACACACACTTAGCTGTTCTATTTATAAATATACTGAGAAGAAAGCAATACAATCATGTTATAAAATGAATAAAACTCTCAAATACACCTACCTGCATCTGGAGCAATCGGATCTCCATAGGCCTACTCTGATTTAGACGATCAGTCACCCAAAGAGTCTTCCACATCAAAATCTGGGTCGTTGGCATCAACTTCACGAAGTTCGAAGCCAGCTGGCTTGAAGTCTTCATCTCCACTGTCTTGATCTCGAAAAATCGCTTCAATAACTTCTGCAACTGTGTAGGTTCGTTGTGGGGCAGCCATAGCGCTTCAAAAACTGAAAGCTCAACTTCGTAGCACCTTGCCAATCGATCGTGATAAATTATGCAAATGATCTAAATAACTTGAACAAACGGCACTCAAAGAGCGAAGATTGTCAAGAGACCTAATCAAATCATAAATAGAACGGTTCTGTGATATGCTAGACGAAAAGAGAAAGAGTGTTTGATATGGGACGATCCGCGATCGTCAACAGAGCATTGCAGACGACGGTTTCTATGACGATCGTCACTCGTCAACAGCGCAGTGAAGAGGTTAAGTTAATGTTAATATAAGGAAACTGCGTTTCATCTGGTTCATGCTCAATATTAATCCTTTAACTCTTGCACCCCATCTACCATCATCCTGCATTGTCAACCATGCTAACAGCAAAAACTTAACCCATTGATTCCCTCACCCTTCCCACCAGCTTCCTGCAGGAAGCTGGTGGATAGGGTGAGGGAGTCAAAGAGTTAGGTTTTTGCAGTTGGTGGATGGGGTGCGGGAGTTAAAGGGTTAACATCGTTGCCTTGTTCCTTTGCTTTCTGTCATTTCTTCCTCTCATTTTTTGCCTTGCTGGTCTATTCACCTGTATGTGTTCGATAAAGTCTTGTGTACTTTCTCTTAGGATTAATAATTGGGTACATGTATTTCGTGCATTTTTGGCTCTAGGGAGGTGAAATATGCAGAAACAATTTTAGGTAGTTTATACCCGTATTTGTATCTTTTAGCATCCTTAATTGTGTTTAAATTTGTATTCAGGTATGTTTTTTAAATCCACTGTGTATTAAATTGGTCAGAATGACCAGCGCCAGGGGCATTTCCTTAAATTATGTGTGCAAATGGATTGATATGTGTACTTAATTTTCTTTTCTTTTTTTTTCCTGTAGAAGTATGGTGTATGTTTTGAAATGGTTATAGCCCTGATGTGGCTGTACGCAGTCAGCTGGGCTTTAAACGAAAATAACAGAAAAGAACCTTGTGAAATTTTTGCTGCTTTCTTCAGAGAGTGTGTCGTCACAGTGCAGTACCACTGTTTTATTTCTGTTTCCTTATGAAAGTGATTTTTTTTGGACAGAATTTTTGCCAGGGACAACCAGATAAAATGTAGTCTCCTTATATAAATATTAACTTGATAATATCACTATCAGCAGTCATGTCAGTATTGAGCATAACAGATGAAACATTAGAATAAGATCAACATATGGTTGCTAATGATTATAATATTAAATTGATATCAGGAGACTTAAAAGAAACTCCCCCACCGTCCTGATGAAGTGTCATTGGTTCTTTCATTTCAGATGATGCGCCTAAGAGCTCTTCCACGATAATTATCGCTGCAGTTGTATCTGTGGTAGTCGTCCTTGTCGTCGTCGCTGTCGTCATCTTCATCATAATTCGTCGTAAACGTCGACCGAAGAGGGCCACCAAGTACCAGGGTAACACAGGCAGTAATCGTCCATCCTGGGAAAATTCTTCACTCAAAAATTTCAGGTGAGACATTGGTGACATTGGGGGCAGTGTAAACAGATGTCGTTTGATGTTTGGTTTGAGTGAGTTTTGTTGTCATTAATCTTAACCTGGTTGTTGTTTATGACGTGGTGTTAGCCCTGATATGGCTGTAGTAGTCGGCTGGGCTATAAGTAGTATGAACTTGAACCTTGATAGAGTGTTATAACTGGCAGATTGTTCATATTTGGTTTGAGTGTTTTCTGGTAGAGTGTTATGACTGGCAGATTGTTCATATTTGGTTTGAGTGTTTTCTGGTAGAGTGTTATGACTGGCAGATTGTTCATATTTGGTTTGAGTGAGTTTTCTGATAGAGTGTCATGCCTGGCAGATTGTTCATATTTGGTTTGAGTGAGTTTTCTGGTAGAGTGTCATGCCTGGCAGATTGTTCATATGTAGTTTGAGTGAGTTTTCTGGTAGAGTGTCATGCCTGGCAGATTGTTCATATTTGGTTTGAGTGAGTTTTCTGGTAGAGTGTCATGCCTGGCAGATTGTTCATATTTGGTTTGAGTGAGTTTTCTGGTAGAGTGTCATGCCTGGCAGATTGTTCATATGTAGTTTGAGTGAGTTTTCTGATAGAGTGTCATGCCTGGCAGATTGTTCATATTTGGTTTGAGTGAGTTTTCTGATAGAGTGTTATAACTGGCAGATTGTTCATATTTGGTTTGAGTGAGTTTTCTGGTAGAGTGTCATGCCTGGCAGATTGTTCATATTTGGTTTGAGTGAGTTTTCTGGTAGAGTGTCATGCCTGGCAGATTGTTCATATTTGGTTTGAGTGAGTTTTCTGGTAGAGTGTCATGCCTGGCAGATTGTTCATATGTAGTTTGAGTGAGTTTTCTGATAGAGTGTCATGCCTGGCAGATTGTTCATATGTAGTTTGAGTGAGTTTTCTGATAGAGTGTCATGCCTGGCAGATTGTTCATATGTAGTTTGAGTGAGTTTTCTGATAGAGGTTATAACTGGCAGATTGTTCATATGTAGTTTGAGTGAGTTTTCTGATAGAGGTTATAACTGGCAGATTGTTCATATGTAGTTTGAGTGAGTTTTCTGATAGAGGTTATAACTGGCAGATTGTTCATATGTAGTTTGAGTGAGTTTTCTGATAGAGTGTTATAACTGGCAGATTGTTCATATTTGGTTTGAGTGTTTTCTGATAGAGTGTCATACCTGGAATGCACATATTTTGTTTGAGAACAAATGGAGAACACAAGTGTTTGTTTATTATTCCACTGTTTACCAAGCTCCACTGGCTCCCTGTTCAGTTCTGCCTCCAGTGTAAAATTGATGTGCTTGCTTTTCCTATCTTTTCCTGCTTCTTTTCCATCTCTCATAATGCGCTTAGTTTTTAAGTCTTTGCTTTTTAACCTTTTGACTCCTGCACCCTATCCACCAACTGCAAAAACTTAACCCTGTGGCTCCCTCATCCTATCCATCAGCTTCTTGTGGGAAGCTAGTGGATAGGGTGAAGGAGTCAAAGGGTTAAGTTTTTGCTTAGCTGGAATGGTTGACAGTGCAGGACTCTGGTGGACAGAGTGCGGGTGTCAGAGGGTTTAGTGTTTGCTTTTTAATTAGAGATAGAGTTGTCTTTTTACATGATGTTAGCCCTGATATGGGCATAGAAGTCGGGTGGGCTATAAGCAACACAGTTCGATTCGATTAGACTCTGTCAATTCAATTTCATTGCTCTTATCATTGTTTCTGACTTCCTTTCAGCCTTCATATTGTCTGTAATCCAGTTCTGAACTGCTTCTGATTGTGTCTGTTGTAAACACAAACAAAAACCTATGGCTAGCGATCATTTAGCTACCAAGCATTCCCCATAGGGATGCCGGGGCTCTTTCAGTATAAACAGTATCCCCACCTGGAAATACTGTGCTGGAATTTTCCTCTTTTCTGTCACTCTCTTTGTTTCTGTCTTGTTCCTTTGCTTTCTGTCATTTCTTTGTATCATTTCTGCCTTGCAGGTCCATTCACCTGTATGTGTTTGATAAAGTCTTAACTAATTTCTCTTAGGACTGACCATTGGGTACATGTATGAAGTGCATTTTTGGCTCTAGGGAAATGAGATGTGCGGAAGCAATTTTTGGTAATATAGGCCCGTTTTATATATGCTTTAGTGTCCTTAATTATGTTTAAATTTGTATTCAGGTATGGTTTTTAAATCCTGTGTGTTAAATTGGATGGAGCGGTCAGCGCCAGGGACATCTCCTTAGATTATGTGTGCGAATACGTTGAGATGTGTTCTTTAGCATGTGCAGGCCAGAAGGCACACAGGTCCGACTCGTTTTTCGTCCCATTCCGTACCAAAATGGAATGGGATGTCGGCGAACAGCCATAACTGCAGACATGTTAGTGGCAACGTTTCACTGATAACAGCGGTAGGGGAGGTGTGGCCAGCTTCAGTAATGTGTAATGGAGCACGGGTAATACATGAGACCAAGTTTTATGAGGCCAGCGGCTCTGGGTTGAAACCTGTCTGGATATAGCACCAGATGGGTAAAGAGCTGAGATTTTTCCGATCTCCCAGGCCTAGATGTGTGCAGACCTGCCAGTGCCATTATGGCAGACATGTACATTGAAGATTGTGTAAGCTAACGCACATTGAAGATTGTGTAAGCTGACGCACATTGAAGATTGTGTAAGCTGACGCACATTGAAGATTGTGTAAGCTGACGCACATTGAAGATTCTGTAAGCTAATGCACAGTGAAAATTGTGTAAGATAACGCACATTGAAGATTGTGTAAGCTAATGTACATTGAAGATCGTGTAAGCTAATGCACATTGAAGATCGTGTAAGCTAATTCACATTGAAGATTGTGTAAGCTAATGCACATTGAAGATCGTGTAAGCTAAAGCACATTGAAGATTTAGTAAGCTAATGCACATTGAAGATCGTGTAAGCTAATGCACATTGAAGATCGTGTAAGCTAATGCACATTGAAGATTGTGTAAGCTAATGCACATTGAAGATTGTGTAAGCTAAAGCACATTGAAGATTTAGTAAGCTAAAGCACATTGAAGATTGTGTAAGCTAATGCACATTGAAGATTGTGTAAGCTAATGCACATTGAAGATTGTGTAAGCTAAAGCACATTGAAGATTGTGTAAGCTAATGCACATTGAAGATTGTGTAAGCTAATGCACATTGAAGATTGTGTAAGCTAAAGCACAGTGAAGATTGTGTAAGCTAAAGCACAGTGAACATTCCGTAAGCTATGTCAATGTTCAATGGATTATAGAAACATGAAAAATTAAAACACCCAGCAGTCACTTCCACTGAAAATGGAATATGACTGTTTTGATGGCAGGGAAAAAATGTGGTGGTACACTTAAAAGCCCACGCATGTATATTTGAGTATACCTGGGAATTGCAGCCTATGAACAAAATGAACAGAAAAAAAGGAAACACAGGAATTTAAAAAAAAAAAGCACTCCCTTTAATCCCTGCTGCAGTTTGCTGTTGAGTTGACGTGTTGCCATGGTGACTTGTTTGCCAGGGCGAGTGGGATTCGCCGGTTCAGAGAGGTAAGGGATAGGATGGGAATGTTCGCCATGCATTTGTTGCACGTTAATTCCCACCAGTCGGAGGAATACACACCTGTCCTCTACGAGCGCAAGTTTTACCGCACCTTTGATCGACACGTCAGGTAGACTTGGTGCTTCAAACCCATGGATATTTTGTTCCTCCTACGTTCCATTTTGAATCTTGTTTGGGATTCCAGGATGGTGATCTCCTGAATGAAACTTTTGACTCTTTTTGCCTTGACTTCTGTTTTGAGTCTTTTTGCCCGAAATTCCGTTTTGAATCTTTTTGCCTGAAGTGCTGTTTTGAATCTTTTTACCCAGACTTCAGTTTTGAATCTTTGTGCCCCAAATTCTGTTTTGAATCTTTTTGCCAGGATTTTTGTTTTGAATCCTTTTGCCAGGATTTTTGTTGTGAATCTTTTTGCCCGAAGTTTTGTTTTGAATCCTTTTGCCCGGATTTTTGTTTTGAAGTTTTTTGCCAGGACTTCCATTTTGAATTCGTTTGAGATCTTGATGACTCCAATCTCCTGCCTTTTCTTTTTCTTTTTTTTATTTGACTTCCAGGCCATCCTGTGTATTTACTCTTTTTTTCCAGCTCACAATATTCGTATCCATTTCATTTGAGGTTTCAGGCATATTATCACATTATGTCGATAGACATTAAATGAAGTTGAGGTTTCAGGCTCCTGAATACCCCCCCATTCCCACCCCCACCTCACCTTCTTCTATACCCTTCACCCCACCTCACCAACCTCTCATCTCTAGACAGATGATTATTTTGAATCTCAGAATCCCCTCATCCGTCCTGTCTCAATCCTGTCCCCCACCCCTACCTCACCTATATCTTCCTCTCCCACCTCTCCCACCTCTGTTGTCATGTCTGTCCAAATATGGTTAGTTCGTCATTTTGTTGTGTGGATCTTTAGAATCCCTCCCTCCCCCAACTATCCCAAATTACTCCCCCAATTATCCCAAATACTCCCCCAACTATCCCAAACCACTCCCCCAACTATCCCAAACCACTCCCCCAACTATCCCAAACCACTCCCACAACCTATCCCAAACCACTCCCTCCCCCAACTATCCCCAACCACTCCCTCCCCCAACCTATCCCAAACCACTCCCTCCCCAACCTATCCCAAACCACTCCCTCCCCAACCTATCCCAAACCACTTCCTCAACCTATCCCAAACCACTCCCTCAACCTATCCCAAACCACTCCCTCAACCTATCCCAAACCACTCCCTCAACCTATCCCAAACCGCTCCCTCCCCCAACCTATCCCAAACCACTCCCCCAACCTATCCCAAACCACTCCCCCAGCCTATCCTAAACCACTCCCTCCCCAACCTATCCCAAACCACTCCCTCCTCTAACCTATCCCAAACCACTCCCTCCTCTGACCTATCCCAAACCACTCCCTCCCCAACCTATCCCAAACCACTCCCTCCTCTGACCTATCCCAAACCACTCCCTCCTCTGACCTATCCCAAACCACTCCCTCCCCAACTTATCCCAAACCACCCCCTCCTTGAACCTAACCCAACCTACTCCCTCCCCCAACCTATCCCAAACCACTGCCTCCTCTGACCTATCCCAAACCACTCCCTCCCAAAACCTATCCCAAACCACTCCCCAACCTATCCCAAACCACTCCCCAACCTATCCCAAACCACTCCCTCCTTGAACCTAACCCAAACTACTCCCCCAACCTATCCCAAACCACTCCCTCTCCCAACCTATCCCAAACCACTCCCTCCCCAACCTATCCCAAACCACTCCCCCACCCTATCCCAAACCACTCCCCCAACCTATCCCAAACCACTCCCCCAACCTATCCCAAACCACTCCCTCACAAAACCTATCCCAAGCCACTCCCTCACAAAACCTATCCCAAACCACTCCCTCCCCCAACCTATTCCAAACCACTCCCTCCCCCAACCTATCCCAAACCACTCCCTCCTGCGACCTATCCCAAACCACTCCCTCCCCCAACCTATCCCAAACCACTCCCCCAACATATCCCAAACCACTCCCCCTACCTATTCCAAACCACTCCCTCTGCCCAACCTATCCCAAACCACTCCCCCAACCTATCCCAAACCACTCCCTCTGCCCAACCTCTCTTCCCACACCTTCTCCCTGATCATTATTGTTCCTTTATGCAAATCCTTAGAATCCCTCCCCCCTCTCTCCCACCATCACCACAGACCTGTCTTACAAACCTGGTCAGATTGTTTTTACTTTGTGTTAATCCTCTGTCTTGATGGAGGCAGACACAAGTAGATCATTCATAAGGAAGATTTGGAAAAGACAGGCAACATATATAGGCCATTTTATGAGGAAAGGGTATTGGAACACCTGGTCACAACGGGAAAGCTGGAGGGAAAGAGAGCACCGGGTAGACCCAGGGAGAAGATGCTAGACGGACTTGCAGAGTGGCTGAAGACAAGGACGGTGGAAGAGATGCTTGAGGCAACAAGAGATAGAGACAGATGGAAGTCCATAATCGCCAACGCCATGCGGCAAGGCACCTGATGATGATGTGTTAATCCTTGGAATCACCCTCCTCCTGTCAAAAACTTATCCCAACCCACCCACCTCCTTTTTTCATTCTCTCTTCCATCGTTTGTCCAAAACCAACCAGATCATTAATTTTGTTGCCTACAGATGTGTTGCTATGATACGTATGTACTCCGACAAGTTACTTTATTATGAATTTTGGGATCTGGTCAGTTTTGTTTTCTTGTCGTCTTAATACTCTGCTGTGAAACTGTGGAAAGTGTAACGTCAGTATTAATGTTTAATTTCATTTATAATTTTTTTAAAGGATCATTGCACTCAGGGAAGTTACCTTCGTGCTCACCTTTTTTTTTTTTTTTTTTTTTTTTTGTGTCCCATTTTCTACGCCATCTCAATGGCCTCCGAAGCTGGAACACTTTTTACAATGCGATGACGATGATGTCGATAATGATGATAATCATGATGCTATGGAGTTCTGTCTAGGATTGAGACTGCGTGACAGGGCTGTTCTCTATATTTACTATCATAATATATCCTGGTGTTAACCAGGCCTGAGAGATACAGACACCTACGGTGCTTATCAGAAGATTTGAGCAACACCCTCAATGAAATGGATGAGACTCGACTGTGTGGTCCCAGTCTTCCCAATAATAATAATAATAATAATATATTTTATTTATATAGCGCAAAATCTTGATAAAATCAAATCTAAGCGCTGAGCGTATACATGCATACATACCTACATACATATGAGCGTATACATGCATACATACATGCTTACATACTTACATACATA
>JAPXFY010000017.1:74949356-75014356 GCA_030674185.1 Monoplex corrugatus
GTGTGTGTGTGTGTGTGTGTGTGTGTGTGTGTGTGTGTGTGTGTGTGTGTGTGTGTGTGTGTGTGTGTGACAGTATTTGTTGTGTGTGTGTGTGTGTGTGTGTGTGATGCATGTGTGTGTGAGACAATATTTGTTGGTGTGTGTGTGTATGTGTGTGTGTATGTGTGTGTGTGTGTGTGTGTGTGTTACAGTATTGTGTGTGTGTTTGTGTTCAGATGTGTGTGAGTTTGCATGCATATGTGCATGCACCCGCATTCCTTCCTTATCTGCATGCCTACATATGAGCATGTTTGTGTGAACTTGAGAATGTGTATACACGTGACTGATCATGAAAGTTGAAACTGTACAGTCACCTGCAAACTTTCAGCCGTCCCGTGAAGATAAGGGACTTCCCGGAACACGTGCAGAAAATGGCCGCTGACTCTGACTTCAGATACGCTGAAGAATATGAGGTAAAGACTTGTGTCTGTGGATATGTGAGAATGTTATTGAATCAGTTTTATGTAGCGATGTTCTCCAAGAATGACGGAGAATCAGATTCATATAGCGCTGGTCTCCAAACTAACTTGGACCTGCTGTTCACTGCTGATGGTCCGGTCTTTCTCCCCTGCACATCCATGATTGTTCCCCCCCCCCCCAAATTGTGGGGATGGCAGGGGCTCTTTCAGTATAAATAGTATCCCCACCTTCTGGAAATTCTGTGCTAGGAATTTCCTCTTTTCTGTTACTTTCTTTGTTTCTGCCTTGTTCCTTGCTTTCTGTCATTTCTTCCTATCTTTTCTGCCTTTTTGGTTCATTCACCTGTATGTGTTCGATAAAGTCTTATGTACTTTCTCTAAGGATTGATAATTGGGTACATGTATTAAGTGCATTTTTGGCTCTAGGGAAATTAGATATGTAGAGGCAATTTTAGGTGATTCAGTTCCGTTTTTGCATATGTTTTAGTGTCGTTAGATATATTTAAATTTGTGTTCAGGTGTGTTTTTTAATCCCCTGTGAGATAAGTTGGACAGAGTGGTCAACATCAGGGGCATCTCTTAAGATTATGTGCGTGAATACATTGAAATGTGTACTGAATTTTCTGTTCCTTTTTCTTTTCCTGTTGAAGTATTGTGTACGTTTTGAAATGATTTTAGCCCTGATATGGCTGTAAGCAGTCGGCTGGGCTTTAAACAAAAATGACAATAACACATGAAGTGATTTCAAAATTTAAACTAAAATAATGCTTATGCTTGTCTTTGAATTCTAAATATTTGTGTTTCACCATGAACATTTATTCCATACACCTAGCCAAAGCATCAGAAGCTCACCTGATGAACAAAAGAAGAAAAGAACTCAGTTCAGAAGACTGAAAAGATCAGGGCTTAAAACGTTCTGCATCAGGGCGGAATTCCGCAATTTTGGTTTGTCAAAAAAAAAAAAAAAAAAAAAAGTTGATCTCTGTTATATGAGACTGAACTTTAAAAGTGTTTGATGCAATTACTGACTTTGTGTGCTCCAACTTCAAACTTGATATTGTGTGATCATTTAAACCTGAAAAGTGAAACTTATTGAGCAACCCAAGAAATGAGATTTCATCCAAAGACTACAGTTCGTGAACAACTGTAAAACACTTAAGTTAAAGGGTGAGTGTTCATTTTATTATTATGTTTTTAACCCCTTCTCCCCTTTCCCCAAATATATCTTCCTGTAATAATTATGTGTTTACAGCAATTTTTATGCACTAAATATCTCTTGCAATTATGTCCAGAAAGCGCGAAATGGCATAGATTTACACTTGGTTTTTAAAAAAATTTCCAGGGGGAGCATACCCCCAGACCCCCCTAGTTTCAGTGGTTTTTTTCTTCCCCCTGTTTTAAGCCCTGAAAGATACCAGATTTCATGAAAGATATCACAGTGCTGCACAGAAATAAAAAAAAACAGCTGCCAACAAAAGTAGAGACTCTGGGAATCATGAGTGGTCCTCTTCATGGGGTAGACAAGCTGAAGAACATCACCATCAGCACCTCAATTCCTTATCTCACTACAAAAGACAAGCACAGCGGCGTGAGCGAGAAAGCCCTGACTTTGGCCATTCTTGACAAAAGCTACCCCCAGGAAGCATGGCTAAGGATGTACACAGATGGGTCTGCCATGGATGCAGTCAAAAAAAAAATGTGGTGCTAAGGTAGACATCCAGTTCTCAAATGGATAATGGCAGGCAGAAGCAGTACCAACTGGCCATCATTGCCAGGCTGGGTAACTCTCAGCGGATCCGCTAATTTCAACGGATGAACTCCTAGTTTCAGAGGGAAAAAAATTTTTTTTCAGAGGAAATATTACTGAATTATTGTATTTGCCATCAGGAAATGCATCCATAATGCCTCAAAATTACAGAAATTCTTCAGCGTCTGGGGGGGGCAAACCCCCCAGCAGGGACGTTGCCCCTGGACCCGGCCAATTTTCAGAGGAAACTATCTTCTTCTCTTATCCAGCCTGATTGCACAAACTACAGATCATTCATAAGGAAGATTAGGAAAAGACAGGTAACATTTATAGGCCATTTTATGAGGAGAGGGGAATTTTCCCCCTGGGTCTACCTGGTGCTCTCTTCCCCTCCAGCTTCCCCATTCTGACCAGGATATCCCAGGACATGAAGAGCCGGACAAAACGATGAAGCTGGGAGCAGAGTGTGAACAGACGGACAATAGCATCAGCTTTACAGAGAGGAAAACCATCATCAAGTCTCAGTTCAGAGCATCCTAGCTGTATGACAGTTATACCACCAATTGTCCCGACAAGAACAAGTCATTATCCTCCACCTTCAAAAATAATTGTGGGATTTTTTTTGGCACCAACCAACTCCTATCTAGAGTTGAGCATGCTGTGGGCTCTTTGGGAAGTAGTATTTTAAATGCTAAATGTGTGTGTGTGTGTGTGTGTGTGTGTGTGTGTGTGTGTGTGTGTGTGTGTGTGTGTGTGTGTGTGTGTGTGTGTGTGTGTGTGTGTGTGTGTGTGTGTGACATTGAGCTCTATGTGTGTACTTGCAGGACCTAAAAGTAGTAATAGTTTAAAGTCTTTTGTGTGTGTGTGTGTGTGTGTGTTGTGTGTGGTGTTGTCTCGCATTGTGCTCTGTACATTTATTGTAGGACCTAAAAGTAGTGCTTTGAATTCTAAATGTGTATGTGGTGTCACATTGTGCTGTGTGTTATGTGTGTATTGTAGGCCCTGAAAAGTAGTGCTTTGAATTCTAAATGTGTGTGTATGTCACATTGTGCTGTGTGTTATGTGTGTGTGACATTGTGCTGTGTGTTATGTGTGTATTGTAGGAGTAAAAGTAGTGCTTTGAATTTAAATGTGTGTGTGTATGTCACATTGTGCTGTGTGTTATGTGTGTATTGTAGGACGTAAAAGTAGTGCTTTGAATTCTAAATGTGTATGTGTATGTGTGTGTCACATTGTGCTGTGTGTTATGTGTGTATTGTAGGACCTGAAAGTAGTGCTTTGAATTCTAAATGTGTGTATGTGTGTGTCACATTTTGCTGTGTGTTATGTGTGTATCGCAGGACGTAAAAGTAGTGCTTTGAATTCTAAATGTATGTGTGTATGTGTGTCATATTGTACTGTGTGTTATGTGAGTATTGTAGGACATAAAAGTAGTGCTTTGAATTCTAAATGTATGTGTGTATGTGTGTCATATTGTACTGTGTGTTATGTGTGTATTGTAGGACCTAAAAATAGTGCTTTGAATTCTAAATGTTTGTATGACATTGTGCTGTGTGTTATGTGTGTATTGTAGGACCTCAGAGTAGTGCTTTGAATTCTAAATGTGTGTGTATGTCACATTGTGCTGTGTGTTATGTGTGTATTGTAGGACCTGAAAGTAGTGCTTTGAATTCTAAATGTGTGTCACATTGTGCTGTGTGTTATGTGTGTATCGCAGGACCTCAAAGAAGTGGGCAGGGACCAGACCTGCCATGCTGCAGAGCTTCCGGTCAACCGACCCAAAAACCGCTTCACCAACATCCTTCCTTACGACCATTCCCGCGTCAAACTATTGCCGACTGACGACGAAGAAGGCAGCGACTACATCAATGCCAACTATATGCCTGTATGTCTCAGACTGACTTTTTAAACAATTTTATAATGCCTGTGTGTTTTAGATGGACTTTAAAAATGTGTTGATTTATTTGTTTATTTATTTGTTTGTTTGTGTATTTGTTTATGTATGTATGTATTTGTTTATTTATCTATTTATTTACTTATTTATTTGATCATTTATTCGGCAGAAAATGTTGAAGATAAGGCTTATGCATCATTGCCAACTATAGACCTGTATGTCTCAGACTGACTTTTTAGACATTTTATCGTGCCTGCATGTTTTAGACAGACTTTTAACATTTATTTATTTATTTATTGTTTGTTTATTTAATTAATTATTGAATTAACTTATTTATTTATTTGATAATTTATTTAGCAGAAAATATTGAAGATAAACGAGGCTTATACATGTACATCAGTGTCAACTTTCAGCATAAACAGTTTCTCCACCTTCTGGAAATTTTGTGCTGGAAGTCTGTTTCTGCGATCTGAAACAAAAGAGAGAGAGAGAGAGAGAGAGAGAGAGAGAGAGAGAGAGAGAGAGAGAGAGAGAGAGAGAGAGAGAGAGAGAGAGAGAGAGAGAGAGAGAGGATATTCTGATCAGTGCATTGTAAACAAGTCCAAACTTGGTCCAGTTTGTGTGGTTTGAGTGAGTGAGAGAAAGAGAGACAGTGTGTGTGTGAGAGAGAGAGAGAACGACAGAGAGAGACAGACAGAGAGAGACACACAGAGAGAGACAGAGAGAGAGACAGAGAGAGAGAGAGAGTGTGTGTGTGTGTGTGTGTGTGTTTGGCTTCTATTTATGCATACATATTTATAATTGTGTGTGTGTGTGTGTGTGTGTGTGTGTGTGTGTGTGTGTGTGTGTGTGTGTGTGTGTGTGTGGTGTGTGTGTGCAGGGCTTTTCATCCAAACGAGAGTACATCGCCACCCAGGGTCCCTTGCCGGCCACCCGTGATGATTTCTGGCGTATGGTTTGGGAACAGAACACACGCAACATTGTTATGTTGACCCGGTGTATGGAGAAAGGGAGGGTGAGTAGTGGGTTGACGGTGGTGGTGGTGGTGGTGGTGTTTGGTTTGTTGGGTGTGTGTGTGTGTGTTAGGCTGGGTAACTCTCAGCGGATCCACTAATTTCAGCGGATGAACTCCTAGTTTCAGAGGGAAAAATTTTTTTTCAGAGGAAATATTACTGAATTATTGTATTTGCTGTCAGGAAATGCATCCATAATGCCTCAAAATTACAGAAATTCTCCAGCTTCTGGGGGGCTTGACCCCCAGCAGGGACGTTGCCCCTGGACCCCGGCCAATTTTCAGAGGAAACTATCTTCTTCTCTTACCCAGCCTGGTGTGTGTGTGTGTGTGTGTGTGTGTGTGTGTGTGTGTGTGTGTGTGTGTGTGTGTGTTTGTTTGTGTGTGTGTGTGTGTGTTGTGTGTGTGTGTGTGTGTGTGTGTGTGTGTGTGTGTGTGTGTGTGTGTGTGTGTGGTGTGTGTGTGTGAAAGAGAGAGAGATAGAGATGGTGGAGGTAGTGGTGGTATTGTGTGTGTGTGTGCGCATGTTGTGTGTGACATGTGTTTGTGTGTGTGTATTTGTGTGATGTGGTGTTAGTGGTGGTGATATGTGTGTGTGTGTGTGTGTGTGTGTGTGTTTTAAATGAATAAGTACATGAATAGAAGCTAATGAATAAATAGATAAGTGAACAAATAAATAGTTAACTTAAAGTGAATGAATAAATATATTATCGACTAAAAATGAATGAGTAAATAGGTAAACGACTAAAAGTGAACGTTTAAATAGATAAATACAAAGTGACACTGTCTGTACATATTAACCCTTTGACTCCCACACCCTCTCCACCAGCATCCTGCATCATCGACCATGCTGGCAAAGCAAAAAATTAACCCTTTGACTCCCTCACCCTATCCACCAGCTTCCTGCAGGAAAAGCTAGTGGATAGGGTGATAGAATCTAAGAATTAAGTTTATGTAGTTGGTGGATAGGGTGAGGGTGTTAAAGGGTTAAGTTTTTGCAGTTGGTGGACAGGGTGCTTGAGTCAAAGGGTTAACATTATGGTATAGAGTTATTGTGACATTGTGTTTCGACATGGTGTGATTGGTTTTCAGGAAAAGAGCGACCACTACTGGCCCTCCGATCCGGAGCCCAAGTTTTATGGAGACTTACAAGTGGTCATTTTGAACGAGACGCATCTCCCAGAGTGGACCATCACAGAATTTAGGATGTGTTTGGTATGTGTATGAAAATATCTGTGTGTGTTCACATTTTAGAATGTAAATATTTGTGCTATGATTATTCTGTTGTATATTAAAACCTAACATATCTTTACAACTGATGTGATATGGTAAGCATAATTTATTGCTATAGTTATCTAAACCGTAATGTAATTGTGTATAACTTATATATATCTTTAACAAGCATGAATATTTTTACGTGTGGATATTTGTGCTATAGTTATCATTATATAAACATAATCTTTACAAGCATGAATGGCATATTTGTGCTATAGTTATCATTATATAAACATACATCTTTACAAGCATGAAATGGTAGATATTTGTGCTATAGTTATCATTATATAAACATAATCGTTTACAAGCATGAAAGGTGATGTAATATATTTGCTATAGTAATCATTATTATATACATAATCATCATGTTACAAGCATGAAAGGTGATATTTGTGCTATATATATATATAACAACTTAAAGCATGAATATATTTGGTATAGTCATTATATAAACATACATCTTTACAAGCATGAAATGGTTTTTTGTGCTATAGTATCATTATATAAACATACATCTTTACAAGCATGAAATGGAGATATTTGTGCTATAGTATCATTATATAAACATACATCTTTACAAGCATGAAAGGTGGATATTTGTGCTATAGTTATCATTATATAAACATATATCTTTACAAGCATGAAATGGTGGATATTTGTGCTATAGTAATCATTATATAAACATACATCTTTACAAGCATGAAAGGTGGATATTTGTGCTATAGTTATCATTATATAAACATATATCTTTACAAGCATGAAATGGTGATATTTGTGCTATAGTTAATCATTATATAAACATACATCTTTACAAGCATGTATAATCAAAACAAGTGCCACGCCCACATTCAAGCAAACAAAGACACAAGACACGAAATAGAATTCAGAACGCGTATTTAATACAACCAGACAAGACAGGTGCAAATTTTCGTGCAAACTGCCTTTCTCATCCTGCAGGAAGCTGGTGGATAGGGTGAGGGAGTCATGTGATCTGTAAATGTGTATATATTCTTTTATCCCCTTTGCATGACTGACTGACATGTGAGCCAGGGTCGAAAGGTGCTTTGGGATGACTTTTCCTACTTCAAATCACTGCAACTAATTTTCTTGCCTTTGCACTGCCTGAACAATCCTCACGGAGGTTGAACAAATCATTTATTGGCCAGTCAAGTTTATATTTACACTTTTACTCAGATTTCAGCCTTCCTTTTACAGATAGGTGTAGTATGCTGAGAATAAAGTTTGGTGTTAAACCAATGGTTGTACCTATGTAAGTATTTTTTAGTTTCTTATCAAGGTTACTCACTAGTTTATAATTTCATTTGGTTTTTTTGCCTAATGTTTTTCATATATTCTGCAATATTCAAGTGTAAATTAAGGTTTCATTCATGACACTTTTGTGTCATGGGCCCTACAGTTCTTTGATCAATCACAGTGGAAAAAAATGATTAAAAACTACAAAGAAATAGGGCTTTTCAAGTTTTATGCATAAAACTGTATGAATAGAACTCATCAGCATTGCAGTCAAATGGATACTTTGGAAACTATGTGAGTTTTTAGCGTTCGTGTGACACCTGTCACGGATGAAACTATGTCCTATAAAGTATGAGCTACTGCCTCTGGAAAAAACAAATGAATTGTTCAACCACAATGAATTCATGTCTGCTATTTGATTTGACATTTAAAGCTCAATATCTAGGATTGTTCAGGCAGTGCAAAGGTAAGAAAATTAGTTGCAGTGATTTGAACTAGGGAAGTCACCACAAAGCACCTTTTGACCCTGGCTCATGTGGAAGTAGATATTTTATCATGAATCATTTTTTTTGTTATGTTTACATTGTGTTATTTATAGTTCATCTGTTTTCAGCGTAGCAGTAGGTGTTGACATGTGTTTGCTTTATCTAAGTTGCCTTTGTCTTTCATGCTTTGTTAAGTGTTTAGGGCTCTTGTGAGATGAAACGCTTTGTGAGCTCACCTGTGAGATGCTGGGGGCTCTTCCATATTAATAGTATCCCCACCTTCTGGAAATTCTGTGCTAGAAATTCCCTCTTTTCTGTTACTCTCTTTGTTTCTGCCTTGTGACTTTACTTTCTGTCATATCTACCTCTCATTTTCTGCCTTCCTGGTCTATTCACCATTTTTTTACATAATGTCTTGGGTACTTTCTCTTAGGATTTGACATTTTCGTACACGCATTAAGTGTATTTTTGGCTCTAGGGATATGAGATATGCGAAGCAATTTTACATAATTGAGGTGTGTTTTTAAAATGTTTTAGTGTTGTTAGATATGTTTAAATTTGTATTCAGGTTTGTTTTTTAAATCCCTTGTGTGATAAATTGGACGCAGTGGTCAACGCCAGGGGCACATCCTTAGATTATGTGTGTGAATGCATTGATATATATACTTAATTTTGTTCTCCTTTTTTCCTGTCGAAGTTTTGTATGTTTTGAAATGGTTATATCCCTGATATGGCTCTACGGAGTCGGCTGGACTTTAAACAAAAATAACAATAATAATAATGCTTTGTAAGTAGTTATTATAATTAAATGTGTTCTATAAATGTATTGCCTTTTTTGTAGCTTTTACTCTGAGAATGTACTTTATAATGATTTATGTGTTCTAGAGAAACACTGGTAGGAGATATATACTATAAGTCCAGTATTGTTTTAATCATGCTGCATTTGTCATAGTCATCATCATCTTCATGTGCCCTGCCGCATAGTGTTGGCGATTATGGCCATCCATATGAATCTATTCCTTGTCGCTGCTTGTATATCTCCCACCCTCTCTGTCCTCAGCCACTCTGCAAGTCCATCCAATAGATTCTTCTTGAGTCTGCGTGGTGCTCTCTTTCCCTCCACCTGTTGTGACTAGGTGTTCTATTTGGTCTTGTCTCACAAAATGTCCTATAAATGTTGCTTGTCTTTTCCTAATCTTCTTCATTAATGGTCTCTTTGTGTCTGTCTCCATCGATAATTTCATAGTGTCATGAGAAAATCAGTACTGTAAATTCACGTCCTACATGTATTTGACCTTACTGTTGTTTTGTCACGATTAGCTCAAGAACTGTAACTCGTTTGCAGGGAGACAACTGCCGACAGGTTCGTCATTTCCATTACGAGGCATGGCCTGACTTTGGCGTGCCCAAAAACCACTCCTCCTTGCTGCGCTTCGTGCGCACGGTGCGGGAGAAACTTATCAAGGAACCAGGTCCCATTGTCACACACTGCAGGTATGGTTTGACATGTGTGTGTTGTGCACAGGCAGCACTCAAGATGATTCCCCCTTGTGGGGATGCTAGGGGACTTTTTCAGTATAAATAGTATCCCCACCTTCCGGAAATTCTGTGCTAAAAATGTCCTTCGTAGTTTGCAGCAGTGCAAGAGTGGGTGGATCAGGGATCTGTTGTGTTGGACATTTTAACATGTTTTGATAGCTCATAACTGTATCTTACAAGTGCATAACCTGAGCTAATTCGCAACACCATACTAAGTGCATTTTCAGCTCTAGGGAGTGAGATATGCAAAAGCAATTTTGGGTAATTTATGCCTGTTTTTATATATCTTTTGGTGTTCTTAGGTATGCTTAAATTTGTGATGAGGTATGTTTTTTAAATCCCTTGTGTGATAAATTGGTCAGAATGGTCAGCGCCAGGGGTGTGTCCTTAGATTATGTACACAAATACATTGATATGTGTACTTAATTTTCTTTTCTTCTTTTTTTCCTTTTGAAGTTTTGTATGTTTTGAAGTGGTTGTAGCCCTGATATGGCTCTACGCAGTCGGCTGGGCTTTAAACAACAATAACAATATCAATAACTAACTGCAAAATATTTGACAAGGTGATTGAGAATTCAGTGAAAAGCATTGTGTTGGACATTTATTGAACGTGTTTATTTATTTGTTTTCCCTCTAACTTATCGTGTTTGCTGTTTGTTGTTTGTCCTTTGTTGTCTTACATTTACGCTTGACAAAAATTTGGATGAAAATTGCGTCTGTGTTGTCTTAGGCTTCTGATTCTATTTTCTTCAGATTCCTGTTTACTCCTGTGGGGATGCTGGGGGCTCTTTTAGTATAAATAGTATCGCCACCTTCTTGGAAATTCTGTGCTAAAAATTTCTTCTTTTCTGTCACTCTCTTTGTTTCTGCCTTGTTCCTTTTTTTTTTCCTGTCATTTCTTCTGTCAATTTCTGCCTTGTTGGTCCATTCGCCTGTATGTGTTGTGTAAAGCCTTACATACTTTCTTTTTAGGATTGATAATTGCATATATAAGTGAATTTTTGGCTGTAGGGAAATGAGATATACGGAAGCAATTTTAAGTAAAGTAGGCCCGTTTTTATGTATGCTTTTGTGTCGTTAGTTATGTTTAAATTTGTATTCAGATATGTGTTTTAAGTCCTGTGTGATAAATTGGATGGAGTGGTCAACGACAGGGGCATCTCCTTAGATTATATCAGGGCTTAAAACGTTCCGCGTCTGGGCGGAATTCCGCGATTTCGGTTTGTCAAAAAAAAAAAAAAAGAAAAAGAAAAAAAAAAAAGAAACAAAAGGAGCAAGGCATCCGTGATCGGCTTGCAGGCGTTCATAGCAACGGCGCGCAAGTTACGGCCCCCGGACCCCCCTAGTTTCAGTGGTTTTTGTCCTCCTGTTTTAAGCCCTGTTATACGCACGAATGCATTGATATGTGTGCTCATTTTCTGTTCCTTGTTTTTTTCCCATTGAAGTACTGTGTGTATGTATTGAAACAGTTATAGCCCTGATATGGCTTTATGCAGTCGGCTGGGCTTTAAACAACAATAAGAATAAGATTCCTGTTTGCTTGAACGTGGTCACGGTTGTCTTGGTTTATTCATTAATCCAAGACAATGGCGACTGCCCGTGTTCAAGCAAACAGGAATCAGAAAAACATGAAAATAGAATCAGAACGCATATTTAATACTGGACAAAGCAGCAGGGAAGTTTCAGTCTTTTTCTCCTAATTTTTGTGTTAATGTTTGTTTGTAATCTTACATTCACGCTTGACAAAGGCCAGTTGGCCGAAAATTTGCGCCTGTCTTGTCTTGTTGTATTAGATACGCATTCTGATTCTATTTTAATGTTTTTACTGGTTCTTTTTTTTATTAATGTTTTGATTTTATTTTGTCACAGTGCGGGAGTGGGTCGGTCCGGGACATTCATCGTGTTGGATCACTGTTTGCGGCTGATCAAGGAGAAAGATGAAGTGGACATCTTCAGCATCGTCTACAGCCTGAGACGAGAACGTGTCCTGATGGTGCAGACTGAGGTATGTGTGCTGCCCTGTGTGTGCTTGTCACACGGCTCTGTGTGCTGGAGCTAAATGCTGTAGCGTATTCCCTTTCTTGTGCCGTAGGCTGTCTGATGCTGTATATTTGTGTCGCAGCATAGGAAAACCAGTCTAAAAGTGCAGACTTTTTTTTCTGAATTGTTCACTCATTTTGAAATGTCGAAGTTTGTAAATTAGCATGGAAAGTTAAAAAATGATTTGTCTGTTACAAATTTCTGTTTAGACTTGTGAAAGTTTTTTGTCTGTTACAGATTTCTTTTTAGATACATGTGAATGTTTTGTTTGTTACACATTTCTATGTAGACACATGTGAATGTTTTGTCTGTTGCACATTTCTATGTAGACACATGTGAATTTTTGTTTGTTGCACATTTCTATGTAGACACATGTGAATGTTTTGTTTGTTGCACATTTCTATGTAGACACATGTGAATGTTTTGTTTGTTGCACATTTCTATGTAGACACATGTGAATGTTTTGTCTGTTGCACATTTCTATGTAGACACATGTGAATGTTTTGTCTGTTGCATTTCTATGTAGACACATGTGAATGTTTGTCTGTGCACATTTCTATGTAGACACATGTGAATGTTTTATCTGTTGCACATTTCTATGTAGACACATGTGAATGTTTTGTCTGTTGCACATTTCTATGTAGACACATGTGAATGTTTTGTCTGTTGCACATTTCTATGTAGACACATGTGAATGTTTTGTCTGTTGCACATTTCTATGTAGACACATGTGAATGTTTTGTCTGTTGCACATTTCTATGTAGACACATGTGAATGTTTTTGTCTGTTGCACATTTCTATGTAGACACATGTGAATGTTTTTCTGTTGCACATTTCTATGTAGACACATGTGAATGTTTTGTCTGTTGCACATTTCTATGTAGACACATGTAAATGTTTTGTCTGTTGCACATTTCTATGTAGACACATGTGAATGTTTTGTTTGTTACACATTTCTATGTAGACACATGTAAATGTTTTGTTTGTTACACATTTCTATGTAGACACATGTGAATGTTTTGTCTGTTGCACATTTCTATGTAGACACATGTAAATGTTTTGTTGTTACACATTTCTATGTAGACACATGTAAATTTTTTGTTTGTTACACATTTCTATGTAGACACATGTAAATGTTTTTGTCTGTTGCACATTTCTATGTAGACACATGTAAGTTTTTTGTTTGTTACACATTTCTATGTAGACACATGTAAATTTTTTGTTTGTTACACATTTCTATGTAGACACATGTAAATTTTTGTCTTTTACCAATTTCTGTTTAGACACATGCAAATGTTTTGTCTCTTGCACACTTCTGTTTAGACACATGTAAATTTTTGGCTCTGACAGATTTCTGTTTAGACACATGTAAATTTTTGGCTCTTACAGATTTCTGTTTAGACACATGTAAATTTTTGGCTCTTACAGATTTCTGTTTAGACACATGTAAATGTTTGGCTCTTACAGATTTCTGTTTAGACGCATGTAAATTTTTGGCTCTTACAGATTTCTGTTTTAGACACATGTAAATTTTTGGCTCTTACAGATTTCTGTTTAGACACATGTAAATTTTTTGTCTCTTACGGATTTCCTTTTAGACACAAGTCAATTTTGTAAGCAGTTTTTGACAAGCCTAGAACTTAATAAGCTTATGAAATTTTGAAAATTAAAAAAAGGTTTTTGAACTGCTTTTAGTGTGCTTTTAGCCAAAAAAAAACCAACTTTGGGAAACTGAAGATCAGACATTGAAGACTTGAAATATGGAAAAATATCCTTTGTCATAATTTTGACGGTATCCAGCAGCTGTTTTTTTCCTCTGTAGCTATGACTGGCCGGCTGTGTCTTTAGTCAGGTTTTCCAGTGCTGCGTCATGTTCTCCCTTCATCGGTCACCTTCCCTTTCTGCTTAAGACCTATTTTCCTGACAGTGAATTCTGCAACTGCCTCTTTCCATCAGTTTGTTGTTGTTATTATTATTATTATTGTTATTGTTATTTGGCACCATATAGATACTGTTATTGTTATTATTGTTATTATTTGGCACCATATAAAAACTATTATTATTATTATTATTGTTATTATTATTATTATTATTTGTGTGAAAAGTTAGGGCTGCTGTATCTCATGGACAAAGCAGTATCGCACTTTTCTCCCCTTATTGTTCTTGCTTTCTATTCAACATTTTTTTTGCTTGTGTGTATTTTTGTTTATATCGCTGAAGAAAACTTTTCCACTGAATTTTCACAAAGACACCGTCTATTTTTTTGTGTGTGGTTCATGTATATTCTTAATTATCTCTGAAAGAATACTTTTCCATTGAATTTCCCAAAAACACCATCTAATTTTTTTTTGTGTTCATGTATATTCTTAATTATCTCTGAAAGAATACTTTTCCATTGAACTTTCCCAAAAACACCATCTAATTTTTTTGGTTCATGTGTATTCTTGTTTATTCATAAAAGAAAACTTTTCCCCTGAATTTTGCTGAAGGTCTTTTGCCGCTGTTGTCTTCTTTACATGGTTGCATTCACATGCATGTGTCGTAGTTCAGCGGTGACGCATGTTTTGCTATTTTCATTATGTTGCTCAACGCAGCTTGTCAGCTTTTCCTTCATGAATTAAGGCACCAGATTCAAATTATGAAGATCCTTGTAGTTTGGCCTGTGTTTGAAGAATGCACCATTCCATTGCTGTGGTTGGTGTTTGTGAAGCACTTGGGGCTGGGTTTGGACACCTGCCTTTCCAGTGGGGTCCACAGACTTATGTTTTCCTCGTGTTATTCTGAAACAGGCATCATTGTCAAAACCGTTTTGTTGAACTTGTTGGTTGTTTTGATAGAAACGTGGGCTCGAGATCTGAAGTCTTGAGTTCATTTTCAGCCCTCAGGATAGAAACTGTCCCCCGTTGGGTTGCCGGGGTCTCTGTCAGTGTAAATAGTATCCCCACCTTCTGGAAATTCTGTACTAGAAATTTCCTCTTTTCCGTCACTCTCTTTGTTTCTGCCTTGTTGCCTTGCTTTCTGTCATTTCTACTTATTTTCTGCCTTAATGGTCCATTCACCTGTATTTTTTCAATAAAGTCCTACGTACTTTTTCTTTGGATTGATAATTGGGTACATGTATTAACTGCATTTTTGGCTCTGGGGAGGTGAGATATGCGGAACTGGTTTACTTTATGTCTGTTTTTATATATGTTTTGGTGTCCTTATGTATGCTTAAATTTGTATTCAGGTGTGTTTTTTTAAATCTCCCCTGTGCGATAAATCGGACAGAATGGTCCTACGCCAGGGTCATGTACTTAGATTGTGTGCGCGAATGCATTGATATGTGTGCTTGATTTTCTTTTCTTTTTTTTTCCTGTTGAAGTTTTGTGTTTTGAAGCGGTTATAGCCCTGATATGGCTCTGCGCAGTAGGCTAGGCTTTGAACAACAATAAAAGTAAGAAGGATAGAAACTGACCTTTTCACTGTCTTTCCTTCATTCTGGAGGTGCCAGTAATTATTGTCTCAAAAATCGCCCCCCCCCCCCCCCCCCCCTTCTCGTTGCTGTATCCATTTCGAGACCTTGCCAGTGCATACTGGCAGATTATGTTTGAGTGCTTATGGAATTGTCCCAGTGCGATGGATACATCTTGAAGCAACTCCAAACTCTTTTTGGTTGGAGCAGGTGGACAGAACTGGCTCATTTTGATAAGTTTGAAAGACTTTAATGCACGTTTTTTTGTGTGTTTGTGTCAGACACCACCATTTTGTCACTTTGCGTTTCTCAGTTTTTGTCGCTTGTATTGTTGAGTGCGTTGTTTCTTTATTTCCTGTTGTTGAGTGTGTATTTGTTTATTACCTGTCAATTTAGTGCAAACCTGTTTATTTTTTGTCATTGATTGCGTTCTTTCTTTATTACCTGTTGTTGAGTGCCTATTTTGTTTATTGCCTTAAGTGTATATCCTTGCACTATGTCCACGCAATGTGCAAGCGTTTTGTGAAACAGCTGTGTGATCTGCTGTGTTGTTTTGTGCGCATAATCTTGAGTCAGGATCCGCAGTGTGGGATCAGATTTCAGTTGATTTATTTCATAATCTGGTTCTTAACTCAGTTGATTTTGTAACTGTGAATACTCATCTTTTGTTTTTCTCCTTGTCTGAGTCACTGTTATGTTGTTCAAATTCACCTTGCCCTACGTTTTTTGTTTTTTTTTGACTGAAAGGGAGGTGTGTTGATCTGTCTCGAAGTCGTCTAACTTCAGCACAAATCTTGCACTCTTTGTTCTTGTCTTGCAGCCCTTGTTCCCTTTTCTGTTTCACAACCCCCCCCCCCCCCACAGCTCCTCTTCCCTGCCATCCCTGCATCCCTGCCATCCCTCATCCCTTTCCCTCATCTCTGCCTCCCCATCCCCATCCATCCCTGCCATCCCCACACCCCCTCATCCCTGCCATCCCCTCATCCTGCCACCCCCTCATCCTTGCCACCCTCTCCCTGCCATCCCTCATCCCTGCATCCCCTCATCCCTGCCATCCCCTCATCCTTGCCACCCCTCATCCCTGCCATCCCCTCATCCCTGCCATCCCCTCATCCCTGCCATCCCCTCATCCTGCCACCCCTCATCCTGCCACCCTCCATCCCTCTCATCCCTGCCCATCCCCTCATCCCTGCCATCCCCCTCATCCCCTGCCATCCCCCATCTCCATCCCCTCATCGCCATCCCCTCATCCCTGCCATCCCCTCATCCCTGCCATCCCCTCATCCCTGCCACCCCCTCATCCCTGCCACCCCCTCATCCCTGCCATCCCCTCATCCCTGCCATCCCCTCATCCCTTGCCATCCCCTCATCCCTGCCATCCCCTCATCCCTGCCATCCCCCTCATCCCTTGCCCCCCTCACCCTCATCCCTGCCATCCCTCATCCCTGACATCCCCCTCATCCCCCACCCGCATCCCACCCTCTCCTCATCCTTGCATCCCCCACCCTCCATCCCATCCCTGCCATCCCCACATCCCTGCCATCCCCTCATCCCTGCCATCCCTTCATCCCTCATCCCTCATCCCTGCCATCCCCTCATCCCTGCGCATCCCCTCATCTCCCCCATCCCTGCATCCCTCATCCCTGCCATCCCCTCATCCCCTGCTATCCCCTCATCCCTGCCATCCCTCATCCCTGCCATCCCCACATCCCTGCCATCCCTTCATCCCTGCCATCCCCTTCATCCCCTGCTATCCCTTCATCCCTGCCATCCCCTCATCCCTGACCATCCCCTCATCCCTGCCACCCCCTCATCCCTGCCATCCCCATCCCTGCCATCCCCTCATCCCTGCCATCCCTTCCATCCCCTCATCCCCTCATCCCTGCCATCCCCACATCCCCTCCTATCCTCATCCTCCCTGCCATCCCCTCATCCCTGCCATCCCTTCATCCCTGCCATCCCCTCATCCCTGCCATCCCCTCATCCCTGTCATCCCCAATCCCTGACATCCACCCATCCTGACATCCCCTCATCCTGCCATCCCCACATCCCTGTCATCCCCAATCCCTGACATCCACCCATCCTGCCATCCCCTCAACCCTGCCATCCCTTATCGCCCATTAGCCATCCTTTCCCTCCCTTCTGTATGTACCACTGTTTGTCATGCGAGATGTGTTTTGAGTGAATGAATACAAGTGTCAGTAAGTCAGCATCAGTTTTTCACAACTCTTAAACATTAGTTTTGCTTCCATAAAGAATAAATTGCTGACCCTAAAGAGAAGAGTGGCAGAATGGTTCAGACGTTTGCCTGCCAGTAACTGAACTCGAGGTTTCAGGGTTCGTTCCCTGTTGAGGCTTCGACGTCTCTCCTCAGTTTGACTGGAAAATTGAACTGAACGTCTAGTCCTTTGAAGAGGATAAAAAACCAGTCAGATCCGTGTGCCTTCTGGCTTGCGCATGCTAAATATCCCATGGCAGTTGAAAATCGTGAAGAGCAGGGCATTGCGTGGCTGCCTTGGTATAAAATGTTGGAGAGAGAGGTTGATTTCCCAGGTCGCTCCCATTGAAGGCCAGGTAGCCTTCTTGTCTTTCTGAAGTCTTGGTCAAAACAAAAAAAAAAAAAGAAAAAGGGTGGTGCCATACTGTGGCGACTTGCTGTCAAAGGGGAGAGCAGCCTGAGTGTCAAATTGTAAATCCACTGTGACAGAAGAAATGAATGTGAATATGAAAATGAAAATGAATATGAATAATTGCCTTTGACTTTTCCTTGACTTTCAGTCAAAGAGACTGAATTGCTGATTGTTTTTCATTAAATCCCTCATGCAAAATAACAGCAATGGCACAACTTTGAGACAGGTTGATAAGTTTAAATATCTGGGAACGATCATCTCTCAAGATGGCAGATGCACATCAGAAATAGCCAGCACAATCGGCCAAGCCAAAATAGCATTCAAGAAGATGACAAGCATTCTTACCAACAAATGCCTATCAAGTGACAGTCAACACGCAAAGCCAGAGAAAGATTGAGGCAGCCGAGATGTGGTTTCTAAGAAGAATGTTGAGAGTTCCATGGACAGCAAAGAAAACAAACGAGACAGTTTTGATGGAGGCAGACCAAGAATGTCATTGATGAGGAAGATTAGGGAAAGACAGGCAACATTTATAGGCCATTTTATGAGGAAAGGGGAATTAGAGCACCTGGTCACAACAGGAAAGCTGGAGGGAAAGAGAGCACCAGGTAGACCCAGGGAGAAAATATTGGACGGACTTGCAGGGTGGCTGAGGACAGAGAGGGTGGAAGATGTGCTTGCGGCAACAAGGGATAGATGCCTATGTTGGACCATGATCGCCAACGTCATGCGGCAGGGCACATGATGATGATCATGATCATGATCACAGAAAGAAGAATGCAGCACATACAGAATAAAATGGGAACATTTACCATTTGTTTCATAAATTTGTAAGTTGAGTTCAGAGTTCGTTCAGGAAAGAGTCATCGCACTCAGGCAGTTCCATACGCACTCCACCCGAAACTGCCAACAATCGTCTGGCAAGGCTTCTCGAGCCTGCGCAGAATTCATGCACTAGAAAGGGTCTTGAAATGGGGGTGGGGGTGGGGTTTGGGCTGGAAGGGGCCTAGAAAACAGTAAGCTGACACCACCAGAATGATGGAAGCTTTATGATGGGCAGCCAACGGGTCAGTGTTATTTTTGTGGGCTTGGGGTTGAGCACGAGATATCAGATTTGTCATGAGTGATGATGACTGTATGCTGACATACTGCTGCTTTGTGTTTCCTCCTTTGTTTAACCTTTTGACTCCTGCACCCTGTCCACCAACTGCAAAAACTTAACCCTTTGATTCCCTAACCCTGTCCACCAGCTTCCTGCAGGAAGCTGGTGGATAGGGTGAGGGAATCAAAGGGTTAAGTTTTCGCTTTGCTAGCAAAGTTGACAACGCAGGATGCCAGTGGACAGGGTGTGGGAGTTAATGAGTTAACCAGTTACAACCCTGTTGCAGTCACGTTTTAACTCTTTACGTTTCTATTGCCACAGCCCTTTAGACCACGGACTGAAACTGCAGAGTTCATGACCCTTGTGGGTTCTCATTTCAACCTTCACTTTCTTCATTTTGGTTGGGGGAATTTTTTCTATGACATTGGTGATTTTCATTGGTTTTGTGGTTCGTTGAAACTTATTTTAATTCTTGATTTGTTGATTGGTATATTTCCTAAAAATTTACATTTTATCTTTATTTTCAACTAATTGACAGTTTGCAAGACAGCGGATATTCATACCTTTAAAGTCATAGCATATCTACTGTTCATTGTGGACTTCTGAAAAGAATCATGTCCATTTGATTGCTGTTTAACTCTTTTGACCCCCACACCCTGTCCACCAGTATCCTGCATTGTCAACCATGCTAGCAAAGCAAAAACTTAAACTGTTTGACATCCTCACCCTATTCACCAGCTTCCTACTTAAACCCTTTGACTCCCTCACCCTGTCCACCAGCTTCCTGGAGGAAGCTGGTGGATAGGGTGAGGGAGTCCAAGGGTTTAAGTTTTCACAGTTGGTGGATAAGATGCATGAGTCAAAGGGTTTAATTTTTTTGTAATTGGTGGATAGTGTGCGGGAGTCAAAGGTTGAAATACCAGATCGCTAGCTAGTATGAGGATTGTCAGAATAAAACCAAGTGTTCCAAAGGAAACAGCATTGGACTGATAACGCTGAAGTAACATTCAGATATGAAATCCAAAACAAGTGTGATGCCCGCGTTCAAGCAAACAGGAACAAGGAAAAAAAAAAAACGAAAAAAGAACAAGAACGCTACAACCAGACAAGAGAGGTGCAAGTTTTTCGCCAACTAGGCCTTTGTCAAGCGTAAGATCACAAACAAACACACCAGATACAAAACTTAGGAGAGAAAGACTGAAACTTCCCTGCTGCTCTGTTCAGTGCCCTTTTCTGACACTGAACAGAGCAGCAGGGAAGTTTCAGTCTTTCTCTCATATTTTTTGTATCAGGTGTTTGTTTGTTTGTGATCTTACGTAAGCTTGACAAAGGCCAGATATGAAAGTTCATACAAATTTCCCATATTTTGTCTGGCTGGCTGGCTCAGAGTAAAATAGTACGTACAGCAGATTTGCATTGAGTCAAGATAACTAGAGCTTCTTTTTGAGTATTGGTGTTGTATAGTCTGCTTTGTTATGGGGAAAAGTCTTTGGACTGTGCTCTTAACCCGTTGACTCCTGCGCACCCTGTCCACCAGCATCCTGCATTATCAACCATGCCAGCAGAGCAAAAACTTAATCCTTTGACACCCTCACCCTCCTCGCTGAGGAAACTTGGTGGATAGGGTGAGGGAGTCAAAGAGTTAAGTTTTTGAAGTTGGTGGATAGGTGTGGGAGTCAAAGGGTTAAACTGTAAGTTTCGAAAATGTTGTTGATTGTGGTTTTCTTTCAATAGAATTAGGTCATGCCCCTCCCCTTCACCTTAGCAATTCGAAGGCGACTTTCATGCACACACAGCACACATGAATGCACACACACACACACACGCACGCACAGCACGCACACACACACTAGATGCACATGCACACAACACGTGTACACACACACATGCATACACACACTCAGGCACACACACAGACACACACAGACTGTCTAATATCACTCTCAGTGGAAAGAGGTAAAATCAAAGAACAAAGACAGACAGACAGACAGACGACAGACACACACACACACACACACAAAACACACACACACACACCACACACACACACACACACACACACACACACACACACACACATATATAACAAAGGCTCTAAACTCAAAGGAGAGGGAACACAGGGTCACTAAGAGGTAGGGGGTGGGGGTGCAGTATTGATTTATTATTTTTTAAATATTTTTTTCCAACTATTGGTATAATGTTTTTTGAATACATGGATACATAACCAGGATACTTTTTGGGAAAAAAAAAGGATTAATACTGATTAATACACGATTTCTCTGGTGTAGTTGTTCATCCTCGCGGCTAACAGCTAACAAAACTAATGTCGCATACCATGGTCTCCTAACCTTTATCTCATTTTTTTTCCAGTTTACTGGTTATCTTGACTCAAGATTATCAATCAATCTTAAGAGATGGTATGTAAGACTTTGAATAAAATGAAAATAAATAAAACCCAGATCAGATTTTAGACTGGAAACAGAAAAGAGGCTGTAAAATCCGGATAAGATTTTAGACTGGAAACAGAAAAGAGGATGTAAAACCCGGATAAGATTTTAGACTGGAAACAGAAAAGAGGCTGTAAAACCTGGATAAGATTTTAGACTGGAAACAGAAAGGAGGCTGAAAAACAAGGATCAGATTTTAGACTGGAAACAGAAAAGAGGATGTGAAAATATAGGATATTAGCAGTGGAAGTGAAAAAGGGACATGGTTTGTTTGTTCATTATCAATTTGAAGGAGAGGGTATGTATGTGAGATGGGACGCAGGACAAGGAAAATGGGTCAGAAGGTTATGAGGTATATTTGTTCATTCTGATGGGGTTTTTTGAAAACTTTTAGTTGTGTGTTTGTTATCTTTCCTCAACAGCTTGGCTATCTTTTTCTCTCCTTCTGTGTGTGTGTGTGTGTGTGTGTGTGTTGGTGTGTTGTTGTGTGGTGTGTGTGTGTGTGTGTGTGTTGTGTGTGTGTTGTGTGTGTGTCTGTGTGTGTGTGTGTTGTGTGTGTGTGTGTGTGTGTGTGTGTGTGTGTTGTGTGTGTGTGTGTGTGTGTGTGTGTGTGTGTGTGTGTGTTGTGTGTGTGTGTGTGTGTGTCTGTGTGTGTGTGTGTAGTGTGTGTTGTTGTGTGTGGTGTGTGTGTGTATGTGTGTGTGTGTGTTGTGGTGTGTTGTGTGTGTGTGTGTGTGGTGTGTGTGTGTCTGTGTGTGTGTGTGTGTAAGTGTGTGTATGTGTGTGTGTGTCGTGTGTGTGTGTGTGTGTGTGTGTGTGTAAGTGTGTGTATGTGTGTGTGTGTCTGTGTGTGTGTGTGTAAGTGTGCATGTATGTATGTATTTGTGTGTGCTGTGTGTGTGTGTGTGTGATGTGTGTGCGTGTGTGTGTGTGTGTGTGTGCTCGCGTAAGTGTGCATGTATGTGTGTGTTATGTGTGTGTGTCTCTGTGTGTATGTGTGTAGTGTAGTGTATGTGTGTGTGTCTGTGTGTGTGTGTAAGTGTGCATGTATGTATGTGTGTGTGTTCTTTAAAGTGAACACTTGTAAGTAACTGTGCCTGCGTGCATGCGTCTGATTCTTTATGATTCTTTATTACATTTATTTATCTGTTACAGCTCTGGTACGTAGATCTGTCTTAACCCTTTGACCCCACACCTGTCACTAGCATCTGCATTGTAACTACTAGCAAAGCAAAACTTACCTTTGATTCCATCACCTGTCCACAGCTTCCTTCAGGAAGCTGGTGGACAGGGTGAGGGAATCGAAGGGTTAAAGTTTTTGTTGTTGGTGGATAGGGTGCAGGAGTCAAAGGGTTAATGTATTAAGGAGTCATAATTGGGTATTTTTGAAAAGACATACATCAGGTTTGTGCGGTCCTGGTGAGTAAACTCTGGAAATGCCTTAGCAAGGGGTTTTCACTCATTTTATCAGCAGATGAGAGATTTTCAGAGTTTTTGGTCGTACAGATTTTGATTAAAAAGAAATATACATGATTTTTGGAACATCTTATTGTTCAGTTGATTAATTTACAACCGTAAGTGATAGCGACCAGTAATGGAACTTCTTCATGGTTTAAACTGTGCGGATTAACTGTATAACTGTACTGAATAACTATATAGCGCTTAGATTTGATTTTATCAAGATTTTGCGCTATATAAATATTGTAATTATTATTATTATTATTATATAACTGTACTAAACTGAACAGTTCGCATTTAGTTTACTATGACAAGTGTGTTTAGATCTCCTGTAAGTTTTGCATGTTTTCCCTGTGTGTTCACATCTCCTGTTGAATTTTTGCGTGTTTTTCATGTGTGTTTACGTCTCCTGTTTCATTTTTAAATTTTTCTTTTTTCTATTCCCAAACAGCAACAGTACAAATTCATCCACGAATGTCTGTCTTGTGTGCTTGAGGGACGGGAGGGTGAAGCTACCTACGCAAATTTGGGACAAGTCAACGTGGGCTTTGAAGGTGAGGAGAATTGTGTATTTATCTCAAGAGTTGGTACAATTATTTATTCATCCTTTCTTTTAATACAGTATCTCGCTGTTTACTAATGGCTTTTCCTGAATTTATTATTTGTCCTTATAATGTGAATGGATTTTAAAAGCATTCAGTTTTGGTTGCTTTATATAACAGATATATTTTGAAATTAATACATTAGAAGAAGAAACTGTTATGCATTATAAACTCTTTTGTCTTATTTTATAGTGATGTATCGTATCACCTGCTGCTTTTTTTAACATCTAACTTTATTGCATAATAAATTTTCTTGCAGTGTATAATAATAATGTTTAATATCGTATATGTAGCTATAAAATCATTAATCCTTTCACTTCCTCACCCTATCTACCAGCTTCAAAAACTTAACCTTTGACCTCCTCACCCTGTCTATCAGCTTCCAGCATGAAGTTGGTGGATAGGGTGAGGGGATGAAATGGTTAAGTTTTTGTTTTGCTGTCATGGCTGATAAAGTGCTAAGTTGTAGATAGGGTGAGAGTGTGAAAGGGTTAATGTAGAAAATAATCCTTAGGTGCGGGTGTGAAAGGGTTAATTTGTTTGAAAAATAATCCCTAGGTGCATAATAGTTAACCTTCCCGGCTATATTTCGTTAGTGTTCTACTTGGTACAATTTGTGTGTTTCGTGTTTTGCGGTGTTGGTGTTGGGATAGTTTTTGTCAATAGCCGTCTCTATACTGAAGTGCTGTCTGATAATGGTGCGAAAAGCTGTGTGCTTAGACAAAGCTTGTACTTCAACGTCACAACACAACACTTCTTGGTGTTTCATCTGTAGCGTAGTCCACAGATGCCAACTGCTCCCATGTGATCAGAGAAACTCAGATTTTAGGGCCTTTGGTGCAGTCACTGGTCTTTTCATCATTGTGTTTGGGCTTTTGCTCCAGTCTCTGTTTCTTTCTTAGTTGTGCTCGGATTTCTGGGTTTCCAAGAGAGAAAATGATTACAGTAACAAAATAGTCAGTTAAAAAAAAGACTGTCTCAGAATTTTTTGTAGTTTTAGAAATTTTTTCCCTGGAGGCCAGCCATTGGACGTCCCTCCATGTAGGGGTCCATCTGTTACAAAGACAAGCACTCTTGGCTACGCGTGTGGATGTTCCTTTTTTTTTTTCTTTATTTATTCCTTTGTTTTTTTTATCCCAGAAGTTGGCATCTGTGGTAGTCACATGCAGATTAGACGTAGAGTGTAGTCATCCCGTGGTTTATCACACTAGGGTTTTGTGTGTGTGTGTGTGTGTGTGTGTGTGTGTTGTTTTGGCTGTCTTCTGCAGCAATCCTGTGTCACTACCGCCCCATCGCTCATTTAGGCTTTCCAACATGCCTCCAAACCCACCGAAACTGAGGTCACCATGACAGCAGGGCATGAAGGGACACTTGGTTTCTGTACTGAAAACCTCACCAGCGTGTTGGGTTTCATGCCCAGGCATTATGAGGTTGTGCCATGATCATTTTTTGATTGTATGGCTTCTGTAGTGTTGGTGCCTGTGGGATTCATTCCCGAGAGTGAAAACATTGTTTTGAGAAAACAGAAACTGAGTAGGACTGATATTAGTGTCGCTTTTGTTAAGACTCTTTCACTAGAAACTGAATAGGACCTACAGTGGTGTCCCTTTTGTTAGATTTTTTCACTAGAAACTGAGTAGGACCTATAGTGGTGTCCCTTTTGTTAGACTCTTTCACTAGAAACTGAGTAGGACCTACAGTGGTGTCCCTTTTGTTAGACTTTTTCACTAGAAACTGAGTAGGACCTATAGTGGTGTCCCTTTTGTTAGACTTTTTCACTAGAAACTGAATAGGATCTACAGTGGTGTCCCTTTTGTTAGATTTTATCACTAGAAACTGAGTAGGACCTACAGTGGTGTCCCTTTTGTTAGACTCTTTCACTAGAAACTGAGTAGGACCTACAGTGGTGTCCCTTTTGTTAGACTCTTTCACTAGAAACTGAGTAGGACCTACAGTGGTGTCCCTTTTGTTAGACTCTTTCACTAGAAACTGAGTAGGACCTACAGTGGTGTCCCTTTTGTTAGACTCTTTCACTAGAAACTGAGTAGGACCTACAGTGGTGTCCCTTTTGTTAGACTCTTTCACTAGAAACTGAGTAGGACCTTCAGTGGTGTCCCTTTTGTTAGACTTTTTCACTAGAAACTGAGTAGGACCTATAGTGGTGTCCCTTTTGTTAAGACTCTTTCACTAGAAACTGAGTAGGACCTACAGTTGTGTCCCTTTTGTTAGACTCTTTCACTAGAAACTGAGTAGGACCTACAGTTGTGTCCCTTTTGTTAGACTTTTTCACTAGAAACTGAGTAGGACCTATAGTGGTGTCCCTTTTGTTAGACTTTTTCACTAGAAACTGAATAGGACCTACAGTTGTGTCCCTTTTGTTAGACTCACTAGAAACTGAATAGGACCTTCAGTGGTGTCCCTTTTGTTAGACTTTTCATTAGAAACTGAGTAGGACCTATATTGGTGTCCCTTTTGTTAGACTTTTTCACTAGAAACTGAATAGGACCTTCAGTGGTGTCCCTTTTGTTAGACTTTTTCACTAGAAACTGAGTAGGACCTATATTGGTGTCCCTTTTGTTAGACTTTTTCACTAGAAACTGAGTAGGACCTTCAGTGGTGTCCCTTTTGTTAGACTTTTTCACTAGAAACTGAGTAGGACCTTCAGTGGTGTCCCTTTTGTTAGACTCTTTCACTAGAAACTGAGTAGGACCTACAGTGGTGTCCCTTTTGTTAGACTCTTTCACTAGAAACTGAGTAGGACCTATAGTGGTGTCCGTTTTGTTAGACTTTTTCACTAGAAACTGAGTAGGACCTTCAGTGGTGTCCCTTTTGTTAGACTCTTTCACTAGAAACTGAGTAGGACCTTCAGTGGTGTCCCTTTTGTTAGACTTTTTCACTAGAAACTGAGTAGGGCCTATATTGGTGTCCCTTTTGTTAGACTTTTTCACTAGAAACTGAGTAGGACCTACAGTGGTGTCCCTTTTGTTAGACTTTTTCACTAGAAACTCGAGTAGGAACTACAGTGGTGTCCCTTTTGTTAGACTTTTTCACTAGAAACTGAGTAGGACCTACAGTGGTGTCCCTTTTGTTAGACTTTTTCACTAGAAACTGAGTAGGACCTACAGTGGTGTCCCTTTTGTTAGACTTTTTCACTAGAAACTGAGTAGGACCTATAGTGGTGTCCCTTTTGTTAGACTCTTTCACTAGAAACTGAGTAGGACATATAGTGGTGCCCCTTTTGTTAGACTTTTTCACTAGAAACTGAGTAGGAACTACAGTTGTGTCCCTTTTGTCAAACTTTTTTTTTTACTAGAAACTGAGTAGGACCTACAGTGGTGTCCCTTTTGTTAGACTTTTTCACTAGAAACTGAATAGGACCTACAGTTGTGTCCCTTTTGTTAGACTTTTTCACTAGAAACTGAGTAGGACCTATAGTGGTGTCCCTTTTGTTCTTTCACGAGAAACTGAGTGGGACCTATATTGGTGTCCCTTTTGTTAGACTTTCACTAGAAACTGAGTAGAACTACAGTGGTGTCCCTTTTGTTAGACTTTCACTAGAAACTGAGTAGGACCTAAAGTAGGACCTATAGTGGTGTCCATTTTGTTAGTTCTTTCACTAGAAACTGAGTAGAACTACAGTGGTGTCCCTTTTGTTAGACTTTCACTAGAAACTGAGTAGGACCTAAAGTAGGACCTATAGTGGTGTCCATTTTGTTAGTTCTTTCACTAGAAACTGAGTAGAACTACAGTGGTGTCCCTTTTGTTAGACTTTCACTAGAAACTGAGTAGGACCTATAGTGGTGTCCATTTTGTTAGTTCTTTCACTAGAAACTGAGTAGAACTACAGTGGTGTCCCTTTTGTTAGACTGTTTTTCTGGAATCTGAGTAGGACCTATAGTGGTGTCCCTTTTGTAAGACTCTTTCACTAGATTATGAGTGAAAATGTTGTTTGTTTTTCTTTGTGTTCTTTCCAGTGTGTTCAGCTTTTTGTTTCAGTTGCTACAATTCTGTTGCTGAAGCAGTTTCTGAAACTTTTTATTTTCCTCTTTATAAATTTTGTTACAGTTAGCGTTCCTTTAATCGTAAATTGTGATCGGAGGTATTTGTGTAATCTTGTATTTTTGTTTTGCTTTCTTTATCTTCCTCCCTCCATTCCTTTTCTCTTGTGTGTGTGTGGGGGGTGTGTGTGTGTGTGTGTGTGTGTGGTGTGGTGTGTGTGTGTGTGTGTGTGTGTGTGTGTGTGTGTGTTTGTGTGTGTGTGTGTGTGTGTGTGTGTGTGTAGGTGTAGGTGTGTGTGTGTGTGTGTGTGTGTGTGTGTGTGTGTGTGTGTGTGTGTGTGGTGTGTGTAGGTGTAGGTGTAGGTGTGTGTGGGTGTGTGTGTGGTGTAGGTGTGTGTGTGTGTGTGTGTGTGTGTGTGTGTGTGTGTGTGTGTGTGTGTGTGTGTGTGTGTGTGTGTGTGTGTGTAGGTGTAGGTGTGTGTGTGTGTGGGTGTAGGTGTGTGTGTGGTGGGTGGTGGTGGTGGTGGGAGGGTGTAGGTGTGTGTGTGCACACATGCATTTTGTATGTGTGTATCTGCACATACACTGTGTGTGTGTGTGCGTGTGTGTGTGTGCATACGTGCGTGCATGCATGCGCATGTGAATGCATGTGTGTGTGTATTTGTGCGTGTGCGTCTGTATGTATGTATGTGTGTGTGTGTGTGTGTATGTTTGCATACACTCTATATGTCTCTGTGTGTGTTTGTGTCTGTGTGTATGTGCACATACTATGTGTGTATGTATTTGGGCTGCATATTGCATACTCAAAAATACATGTTGTAAGTGTGTATGTGTCTGAATGTCTTCTTCCCACAAAAAAAATAAGAATATGTATACAATTTTTACGAAGCACACAGTGTCAGCAGCTGTCCTGGTACTCGTGTTGCGTTATGTTCAGTCTGAGCATTGTTTTTTTCCAGATGACCACCTCCATCCTCCTCTGCCCATGACATGAACCGAAAGTCATCCCTCTTCCTCCTCTTTGGTAGTGTTGGCCACACGTCTCTTTTCTTATTCAGCTTCATTCCACTACTATCTTATCCTATCTTCTCTCTCACCCTCCCCCTCCCCCCCCTCTCTCTCTCTGCCTCCCCCCTCTCTCTCTCTCTTTCTGCCTTGTAGGAGCACACTGGTTGGTGACTGTGGCACTTTAGGGCTAGAGCGAAATCATGTACAGGCTTGTCAGCGTCCGTTTTTTTTTTTTCCTGTGTTTTTTTTCCCTTTCTTTTTTGTTAAGTATATCAAAGTGTGAGAATTGGGTAGGTGTTTTTTTTTTTTTTTTTTTCTCTTTTCATCCCTTACCACCCAATCCCGTTTTTTCATGGGCTGCAATGCCTGTGTGCACTCGGGACTCGGAATATACGAGTGGGCTTTTTGCATGTATGGCTGTGAGGATTCCCTCCTCCCCCCCACCCCCCTTCTTCTCATTCTGACCCTGAGTTTAAATTAAGGAATCTGTTCTCTGTTTTAGTGTTGTACACTCTGCCATAGCCGGCTTAACCCTTTGACTTCCGCACCCAGTCCACCAGCATCCTGCAATATCAACCATGCTGGAAAAACAAAAACTTATAACCCTTTGGCTCCCTCACCCTATTCACCAGCTTCCTTGCAGGAAGTTGGTGGATAGGATGAGGGAGTCTAAGGGTTAAGTTTTTGCAGTTGGTGGATAGGGTGCGGGAGTCGAAGGGTTAAGCAATATGGCACACAATTTTTGATTGGAACCTACCTAAGATTTACCAAGAAATCGGTCAGAAGACACCTCCAGGCACGAGTTCCCCTCCACAAGGTCATTCATCAATGCACTTTCCCATCCCCCTTTTTTTTAATCTGCCATTTCAGCAGTCAGGTGGATTGTGTTGTTTTGGAGGTCCTTGTTTGAGCAAAAAATGTCCGTGTGTATTGTACCTTTTTTTTTAATCTGCCATTTCAGCAGTCAGGCGGATTGTGTTGTTTTGGAGGTCCTTTTGTTTGAGCAAAAAATGTCCGTGTGTATTGTACCCTTTTTAATTCTTTCTTTTTTTTTCTCTCTCGCTCAAACCCTTTTCAGTTCTGTTTTTCACTCGATTGTCGACTTCTTAGTGCGATCTCGCTTCTGGGTGGCGCTGTCACCCTGGTCATCCTGCCCAGTGTCTTTATGAGAGTGTTGTATGCTGGGTGATTTTGTGTTCCTGTAACTTGGCCATTGAACACTGAAGTGGCTTTCACAGGGCTTAAAACGTTCCGCGTCTGGGCGGAATTCCGTGATTTTGGTTTGTAAAAAAAAAACAAAAAAAACAAAACAAAACAACCGAAAGGAGCAAAGGCATCCGTGATCGGCTTGCAAGCGTTCATAGCAACGGCGCGCAAGTTATTGCCCCTGATTTTTCTTGGAAGAAGTTTCCGGTTGGACTAGTTTCAGTGTTTTTTTCCTCCTGTTTTAAGCCCTGCTTTCAGGATCTTTAACGTGTGTAATTGATGCTCTGTGTGTGTATATATACGCATGCAGAAGGCTCAGACACTAGCAGGTCTGCACATCATGACATATGTTGACCTTGGAGATGGGGAAAATCTCCACCCTTTGTCTGTCAGGTGGTACACACGCAGGTTCAAACCCAGACCTTCAAATTGGAAAATCTGTGTCCTGACAATTTGGCCATCTCATTATGATTTGGTTGTGAGGTTTCTAATGGGAAAATCTGTGTCTTGGCCATTTTATTATCATGCTTGTCATGGTTTGGTTGTGAGGTCTCAAATGCAGACCCACTAATTGGAAAACCTGTGTCCTGACTATTTTATCATCACGCTCATCAGGGATTGGTCATGAGGTCTTGAACCCAGACCTGCCAGTTGGAAACTCAGTGTCCTGACGACTTTATTACCACGCCCATCAGGGTTTGGTGAGGTCTTGAACCCAAACTTTTGAATTGGAAAATCAGTGTTCTGACTGCTTGGCTATCTTGCTCATCATGGTTTGGTTGTGAGGCTTTGAACCCAGACCCCTTAAATGGAAAATCTGTGTCCTGACTATTTAATCATCTCGTTCATTATGGTTTGGTAGTGGGGTCTCGAACCCAGACACTCTTATTGGAAAATCTGTGTCCTGACCACTTGGCCATCTCGCTTATCATGGTTTGGTAGTGAAGTCTCGAACCCAGATCTGCCAGTTGAAAAAACTGTCTTGACCGCTTGGCCATCTCGCACATCATGATTTGAAGTCTCGAACCCAGACCCTCTTATTGGAAAATCTGTGTCCTGACTATTTTATCATCTCATTCATCAGGGTTTGGTAGTGAGGTCTCGAACCCAGACCTGCCAATTGGAAAATCAGTGGCCTGACCACTTGACCATCTCACTCAACATGGCTTGGTAGTGAAGTCTCGAATCCAGACCTTCGAATTGAAAAATCTACATCCTAACCATTTATTGTCTCGCCCATCAGACTTTGGTTGTGAGGTCTCGAACTCTTACCCTTACACTAGTTACAGTTGGAAGACCCTTGTCTTAAACATTTGATTGTCATGCTCATCAGGAATTGGTAGTGAAGTATTTCTTTTTTCTGTTCTACTTCTCTTTCTATCTTTCTGTCATTTTTTTGGTTTTTTGTTGTTATTCACTTACTCTGTCTGTCTGTCCCGTACACTTGCATGCATGCGTGTGCGCGCGTGCACACACACACACACACACACACACACACACACACACACACACACACACACACACACACACACACACACACACACACACACACACACACACACATACATATCATTCTTCCCCCTTTTTTCTGTCTCTCTTCAGTTCTATCCCCGTATTTTGTACTGCCCTGACTCTCGCGCCTTGCATGAGGACATTGGCGGTCATGGCGCTGTGAGTGTTTGAGCCAGGCTTAAGCTAGGTACAATGCAGTAAGCGCTTGTCAGCTTCATCTTTCTGCTAATTGTTCCATATTTTATCCAACGTGGGGAATTTATTAATGATGGGCGCCATTCTTGTCTTTCCCCTTCTGTTATGCCCCTTATATATGTTTTAGTGACCTTAGTTTTGTTTAAATTTGTATTCAGGTATGATTTTTAACCCTTTGACTCCCCCACTCCGTCCACCAGCATCCTACATTGTCAACTATGCTAGCAAAGCAAAAGCTTAATCCTTTGACTGCAGGAAGCTGGTGGATGAGGTGAGGGAGTCAAAGGGTTAAGTTTTGCAGGAAGCTGGCGGATGGGGTGAGGGAGTCAAAGGGTTAAGTTTTTGCAGTTGGTGGATAGGGTGCGGGAGTCAAAGAGTTAAAGCCCCTGTGCAATAAATTGGATGGAGTGGTCAACGCCAGGGGCATCTCCTTAGATGATGTGCGTGAAGGCATTGTTATGTGTACTTAGTTTTCTTTCCTGTTTTTTTCCTGTTGAAGTATTGTGTATGTTTTGAAACGGTCATAGCCCTGATATGGCTCTATGCAGTCGGCTGGGCTTTAAACAACAATAATGATAACCATGCCCATTCTGCTGTACTGTGTTTTTCCCCGTCATAGCGTTTGTTTTGTTTTGGGTTGTTTTTTTTTTTTAGTTGATTTTAAACTTTTGCTGGCTGTTTGCTTTTCTTGAAACAGCTGTGAATTTGAGATCTGATGGGAGAAAAGTGGCAGAATGGTTCAGACATTCTCCTGCCAATAATTAACCCTTTGACTTCCGCATCCTGACCATAAACATCCTGCATGGTTCACCATGCTAGCAAAGCAAAAACTTGACCATTTGACTTTCTCGCCCTATCTATCAGCTTCCTGCAGGAAGCTGGTGGATAGGGTGAGGGAGTCAAAGTGTTGAGTTTTTGCAGTTGGTAGATAAGGTGCGGGAGTCAAAGGGTTATCTCGAGGTTCCTTTGTTCATTGCCCTTGACGCCTCGACTTTTCTCCTCGGTCTGACCAGAAAATCAATCTGAAAGTCAGTTATCTAGTTTATTGGAAGGGGATGGAAAACGAGTTCATATGGATTTTATTTCAAACGCAGGGATGTTGAAATATTGAAACTGAAGGAGTTTTTGCATGGAGAGAATTAGAAATGTTTATGGGTAGAACTACATGTAGAAATAAAGTTCTTGAGAGATTGGTCAAGGTTTGAATCTGTATGTACAAAATGTGTTCATTATATGCTCTTGCTTTACCATGGTTATCCATAATTGTTTCGTTTATTTCTTCATATCTGGCATTGCATATAAAATATGTTCAGCCTGCTTCATGGTAACAGTCTGGTTTGCTTTGATATAGCTTGCAAATTAATTATTGACATTGCTACAAAGCAATTATCGACATAGCTTGCAAAATAGTTATATCGCTGTAGCTTGCAAAATGATTGATACAGCGTGCTGCTTAGGAGATGATTTGTAGCAAAAAGTGTATCAGCTGCTGTTAACCCTTTGACTCCTGCACCTTATCCACCAACTGCAAAAAACTTAACCCTTTGATTCCCTCACCCAATCCACCAGCTTCCTGTAGCAGGAAGCTGGTGGATAGGGTGTGGGAATCAAAGGGTTAAGTTTTTGCTTTGATAGTATCGTTGACAATGCATGATGCCGGTGGACAGGGTGCGGGAGTCAAAGGGTTAATTCAGGCTAGGCTGCTTGAAGTATACTACTGTTGGCAATACCTCATTTTCAATCCCTGACCCTATCCACCAGCTTCCTGAAGGGATAGGGTGAGGGAGTGAAAAGATTGAATAGTTTTGTGAATGTATTTATTTATAGTCATCAAATGTAATTCCTTTTTTTCTGTTTTGTTTTTTAATGTTTGTTTTTTGTTTTGTTTTGATGTTGGTTTTTGGTTTGGTTTCAAGCATTTTGTGTACACATACGTTTTGCTTTTGGCCAGGCCGACCGTGCTTCGTCAAAGTAGATAGTCTTCCCCCAGTGGAAGGTAAAGGGACATAAGTCTCCCGAGTCTTGCTGCCTTATCCTTTCTTACGCTCTTTTGGTCTTTTGCTGCCAGTTGTATGCTTCTTGGCGCCTTGCATCGTTTGTGACTAATTCATTCGTTCTCTGACACTTTCCTGAAAAACAAAAGTTTTTTTTTTTAAGATCTGTTGTTACAGATTTGCCTGTTTTTATCTATATTGTGCCATTTGATTGTGTTTCGTTGTTGAGTATTGACCAAACCTTGATTAAATTTTAAACAAATTGCATTTTGTTATTTAGTACTGACCAAGCTTTATTTAGCGAGCTGGAAATTTTTGTCCTCAAAAATCAGCAAACAAGGCAGGAAGAATATGGGCTTGTTTTCTGAGAGAGATATGGGGAAGCAGATGGTTTCTGTTCGTTTGTTTTTTTTTTCAAGAGAGAGAAATTTGATCACAAGGATTGTTCTGATTTTAAAGTATTTGTGGACAAGTCTGCTGTCCCTTTCTTGGTGCTGAAGACAAACACCTGCGTTTACTCTCCTATTCAATAATATTAACAATAACAACAACAATAATAATAATTAACAACAACAACAAAATCAATAATAGTATTGATAACAGTAATAATAATGATACTGGTGATGATGTGATGATGATGATGATGATGATGATGATGATGATTGCATTTATTAGCGTGTACATGTCAGAGCATGTTTATTTTACCTTATCCATCACAAACAACAAAAACAACAACACAAAAAAACAAAACAAACACATTACCCAAAAACCAACCAACCAGACAAAACCGTACTGGTTACTAACAAAAAAAAAGTTGTTGAACATGGGAAATCAAAGTACTGAAACCCCTGGAGAACAACAACAACAACAACAACAACAAAAATCAGAAAGCAATCAGACAATCCCCATTAACTCAGTCGAGTCGCAGTCTTCAGGGTCATTCTGCCCCCTCAGTTCGCAGGATTTTTAGCACATTTAAAAAAAAAATATAGAAAAACCAAATAAAGTAGACAAACAAAGTAAAGTGATACAGAAAGACCAGGATTAGATCTTTACAAATAATCTTACTTTATTTATGGTATTCCATATACTTGTAAATGATGAGGTATCGAAATAGGTATCCAAAGGGGGGTATTTTTTTGTTTTTTTGTGATGGATATGAACACACACTGTGAAACGGTTTTAGATGAAGTCCAGAAGTTAATTTCCATGCCATGGATGTTTCAAATCACAAGATTACTGGTAGTTGTCACTTTTTGCATACAGTTGCTCCAGAGCACAAAATATTTACAAAATTGTGAGGTTCGACTTGCTCTCCTTGACACCATTTGCGAAATTCGCATGTCGCGGGTAGCGCTGAAAAAAGGCTACTGTTGTCTTTGTTTCACATTGCCACAAACGGTTTAAGGTAAATAATTGCTGTAAACATACCCTAGTTTCGTTTCCAGTGAGCTTTCCCTTTAACTGACGGTTCTGACGTAAAAACAAAATATGAATGTCCGCCGTCGATAAATCGACGTCACGTATCCAAGCAGTAAACGGAAGTGACGGAGATTTTTTTCTGGCACGAAGCAATTGAGTTAAATATCTGAAAAATGAAACAGTGTGTCATTCCTTGGAAATAAGTATTTTGACTCTACCATGTACATAGGGGAAAAATGTGACCTTTCTTACTACCGAATCTGTGTCATGTTTTGCCTTATAACAGAGCTTTCTTTGGGTGTTTTCCTTGGGTGATGTTTATGCACTGACCCTTCATAGTTATGCATGGGAATGACCAACACAGAGATCCCAAAGACCTGAAGAAGACTCTGTTATGCAGCAGAAAACTGGTGCAGATTGTGCGAGTCGACAGGTTTTCTTTTAAAATCATGTGCATGTAACTCTTGAGTGCCCCCGTGGGGATACTGGGGTCTCTTTCAGTATATATAGTATCCCCACGTTCTCGAAATTCTGTGCTAGAATTCTCTGCACTATGCAAATGGAATTATTATTATTGTTATCATCATCATCATCGTCATCATTATAGTTATAATCATCATTTGATGATGATGATGATGATGATGATGATGATGATGATGATGATGATGATGATCATCATCATCATCATCATGGTTATTATTTATTGTGACAAAGATGTCAGAAGAGGTTAACAGCTCCATAAGCAGGGTGACTGTGATAAAAATCATTTTATTTTGTAAATAAGGCAGAGGGGGTATCAATGGACATTCCCCTAACATTTACGTGTTGTTATAATCATTAGTACTTTATTTGCCTCTTGAGATGGCGATTATGGATGCCTTTATAATCATGACAGAGCTTTCCTTGAGATGTGAAATTCGCTTTATATCAGTCTGTGATTTCTCAGCCGTGTAAATTGCTTCATATCAGCTTTTGTGATTTCTCAGTTGTGGAGGTTGCTTGGTATCAGTCTGTGGGATTTCTCAGCTGTGACAGTTGTTTTATACAGTCTGTGATTTCTCAGCTGTGGCATATCAGCCTTTGTGATTTCTCAGCTGTGGCATATCAGCCTTTGTGATTTCTCAGCTGTGGCATATCACTAATCAGCCTTTGTGATTTCTCAGCTGTGGCATATCACTAATCAGCCTTTGTGATTTCTCAGCTGTGGCATATCACTAATCAGCCTTTGTGATTTCTCAGCTGTGGCATATCAGCATTTGTAATTTCTCAGCTGTGGAAATTGTTTTGTACAATCTGTGATTTCTCAGTTGTTTCTTAGCCATGAAAGTTGCTTAATATCAACCTGTGTGCAGCTGTGGACATTGCTTGCATCAGTCTGTGATTTCTCAGCCGTGTAAATTGCATCATATCAGCTTTTGTGATTTCTCAGATTGGAGGTTGCTAGGTATCAGTCTGTGGGATTTCTCAGCTGTGAAATTTGCTTCATACCGTCTGTGATTTCTCAGATGTAGAAGTTGCTTTGTGTCGGTCTGAATTTCTCAGATGTTAGAAGTTGCTTTGTGTCAATCTGAGTTTCTCAGCTGTGGAAGATGCTTTTTATTGATGGGATTTCTCAGTTGTGGAAGTTGCTTTGTGCTGGTCTGATTTCTCAGATGCAGAAGTTGCTTTGTGTCAGTCTGAGTTTCTCATATGCAAGAAGTTGCTTTATGTCGGTGTGAGTTTCTGAGCTGTGGAAGTTGCTTTGTGTCAGTCTGAATTTCTCAGCTGTGGAAGATGCTTTTTATTGGTGACATTTCTCAGTTGTGGAAGTTGTTTTGTGTCAGTCTGAATTTCTCAGCCTTGGATATTGCTTTGTATCAGCCTTTGTGATTTCACAGCAGCAGATGTTGCTTCAATTGGTTGAAAGTGAAGATTCTGTTAATACTGTGGTAATCGAGGTTGTTATACTGTGGTCGGGTTGGTTCTGTTGTGATGTGTTCTGTTTACTAATATGGACGGTCAGTATGTGTCCCAGGATTCGAAAGAAAGTTTTAGTCTTTTTTTGGCGTGTGTGTGGTGTGCGTTGTGGTGCGGCGTGCGTGCGTGCGTGCGTGTGTGTGTGTGTGTGTACACTGAGCAATATTTTCTCGGATCCGTTGTGCGCGCATTGTTTGTCCCACATTGCGTAGGCGGTATGTTGCTGCGCAGTCTGCGTACTCCATCTTCATTGAGCATGCATGCTGGATATTTTCATGCTTCCATAAGTCACTGAACACCGAAAGGACTTACAGGATCTTTAACCTGCATAGTAGATGTTCTGCATATGTATACCCATGGAGTGGGGTCAGATGTGCACCAGTGTAGCAACTTTTGGAAGATGGGGGAAAAATGTCCACCCATTACTGACCGGACGTATCGAGGTAGGAAGCTGGTGGATAGGGTGAGGGAATCAAAGGCTGATGGTGCATGATGCTGGTAGGTAAGGGTGCAGGAGTCGAAGGGTTAACATTGCGGGCTGGGACTGAACTCGAGATCTTAGATCCTGAGTCCATGGCTCAATCAGAAGAACAAACCAGCCTACAGAAGACTCATTGAAAGAGGCATGGTATTTGAAATTTTGTTTGTGCATGGGATAACACTGTCGTTCACCTTCACTGCTGGCACCTCTGTGCATTTGTGTTGGATGAGATACTCTCCTCTTTCAGCACATTTTATTATTACATTGCACTTTTCAGGTTTTAAATTTGTTAAAGATTTCATTCATTTTAAAGATTTCTTAACCCTTTGACTCCCGCAGCCTGTCCACCAGCGTCCTGCATTGTCAACCATGCTAGCAAAGCAAAAACTTAAGCAAGCCTTTGACTCCCTCACCCTATCCACCAGCTTCCTGCAAGGAAACTGGTGGATAGGATGAGGGAGTCAAAGGGTTAAATTTTTGCAGTTGGTGGATAGGGTGCGGGAGTTAAATGGTTAAAAGATTTTTGTTTAAATTGTGTATGCTTGATGAGCTGGTTGGCCGAAAATTTGCAGTTATTTTATTTTATTTTATTTTTTTCAAATTACATTTTTGTTTTTCTTCTATTTTTGTGTTTCTGGTTCCCAAAGTTTTTTTGTAGTTTGGAATTTATTCAAGAGGGATTCATCGCACTCGGACAGTTTCATATGGGCTCTGCTCAGTCTGCCGTCACTTATCGGACAGACTCCTTGAGCCTGCACAAAACTCTGTGTGCTGGCAAGGTCAGGAAATGGAAGAGGGGGGGGGGGGGGGGGTGGCATCAGTTAAGCTGATACTACCAGAATGATTGGAACTTTAAAAAAAAAGTCCTTTGATATCGTAAGTCTTTACATATTTTGTGCCACTGTGGAAAAAAAAAACTTACAGTAAATGAACAAACTGTAAACATCAGAAACAGAAACAAGTACAAGAATATACATTACGGGTAGAGAAAAGCAAGCAAGCTGTCAGCATATGCTTCAATGTCCATAGTTATGTTTGAATTTGTATTCAGGTATGTTTTTTAAATCCCTTGTGCAATAAATTGGATGGAGTGGTCAATGCCAGGGGCATCTCCTTGGATTATGTGCGAGACTGCACTGATATGTGTACTTAAGTTTCTTTTCTTTTCTTTTCTGTTGAAATATTGTGTATGTTTTGAAACGGTTATAGCCCTGATATGGCTCTACGCAGTTAGCTGGGCTTCAAACAAAAATAACAGTAATGGTAACAAAGAATCCTTTGATATCATGTCTTTCACATATTTTGTGTCACTGTATGGAAAAAAACCCCCAGACTAAACGAACAAACTTACATATCAGAAACACAAACAAATAAAAACAAGAATATACATTACAGGTAAAGAAAGCATACAAGCAAGCAAGCAGGGAAGTCATCTAACAGACAACATTCAGTCTTATTGAAATCATGTCCACTGTTTCTGTTAAGCGTCACGTAAGAATCAGTTCTGGTTAAAATCCATACACTACATTCTCCAAACCCACCAAGGTCATCAGGAGAAGTTGGCATGAAGGATCACAGAATCTGGCACTAGTTTCCACAGTGCTGTGTGGATGGGAATGGGGATGATAGTGATGATGGAGGCAGACACAAGAAGATCCTTGATAAGGAAGATTCGGAAAAGACAAGCAACATTTATATGCCATTTTTTTAGGAAAGGGGAATTAGAGCACCTGGTCACAACAGGAAAGCTGGAGGGAAAGAGAACGCTAGGTAGACCCAGGGAGAAAATATTGGACAGACTTGCCGGGTGGCTGAGGACATAGAGTGTGGAAGATGTGCTTGTGGCGACAAGGGATAGATGCATATGGAGGGCCATGAACACCAACGCTATGTGGCAAGCACTTGATGGATGAGTGATGATGCCATGGAGTTCCATTTCGGATTGAGGCTATGCGACAGGGCTGCACTCTGTATGCTTACGTTCATTATGTATCCTGGCATCGGCCAGGCCCAAGAGATACAGGCACCTGAGGTGTTGGTCAGGAAATTTAAAGAGCAAACTCAGTGACACATTTGTAGTGTGGGTTAGACTTAGGTGTGTAGTCTCAGGCAACCCATCAAGGCCATAGTATGCTTGACTCTGGGTAAGAGCTAGTTGGGGGCTGAAAAATCCTTATCTGTATTTTTTTTCATGACTGACGGGGATTCGAACCCAGGCATCCCAGTCAGGAGCGCATTGTGCTGACCACTAGGCCAGGTTCACTGTTTGGTCATAGTCACTTGATTGCCCATGTGTATGAAAGCACTGTGCAATAGTTGTGATCTTTTTCTTTGAATGCACATGAAAAGAGAATATGATTAATCGTTTGAGACCAGCACTTTATCCACCAACTACATAAACTTAACCTTTTGGCTCTGGAAGCTTGTGGACAGTGTGAGGGAGTCAAAGGGTTAAGGTTTTGCTTTGCTAGGTTAGTTGACAAGGCAGGATGCTGGTGGACAGGGTGCGGGAGTCAAGAGGTTGAAAGTGCCAACAAGCGTCCACATTTGATGTGCATTTTGTGTTACGGGAAATGATTTTCCTGGTTCCTGTTTTGTTAAGAATGGAAATTTTATCACTGTCAGTGACTATATAAAACTGTTTCATGTTTACTTCTTTTTAACGCACACATATGCATGTTCGCATGCATTGGTATACACATGCAAGTTGTAAAGGCACAAATGTGTATGCATACGCACACACTCTCTCTCTCTCAGATCAGAGAGAGAGAGAGAGAGAAAGAGAGAGAGAGAATGTTTTACAGTATGTATGTGTATGTGTGTATAAATGTGTGTTGTACGTGTGCGTGCGTATTGTGAGCACACAATCACATGCATGCTCATCTATGCACAAGTCACACAAATATGAGTGTATCATGTGTGAATGCTTGTGCATATTGCGTGTGCATGCATGTGTGGTGTGTGTGTGTGGTATGCTCACAGTCACGTAATGATTCACACCTAACACTGTTTTAACGAGTTGGGAAATGCATGTTGTGTCGTGGGAATGTTTTTGTCATCTTTGTGTCATTTTATCAGGATATCAGTGTCTTTGGGGGTAACACTGAGGTCCTGTGTACGCACGTAACAGATACCAAGGCAACAAAAGAGTTGTCCCTGGCGAATTCTTAAGTTGGAAAAAAAATCCACATTACATCTCCCCCCACCCCCAAAACAAACACCACCTTCAATTCATAAAAAAAAAAAAAATGTTGACATGTGCTTAGAGATCTTGATGTTCATTTTTAACCCTTTGACTCCCACACCCTATCCACCAACTGCAAAAACTTAACCCTTAGACTCCCTCACCCTTTCCACCAGCTTCCTGCAGGAAGCTGTGGAAGGTGGGAGTCTAAGGGTTAAGTTTTTGCTTTGCTAGCATGGTTGGCAAAGCAGGATGCTGGTGGACATGGTGCGGGAGTCAGAGGGTTAAACTTCCACTGTAGAAAATATCGTTATGTATATTCTGTATGCTGTATGGAATTCATATGTCAGGAATGTCTTTTCACGTGTGGGGAACTTTTTATCATTTTTTGTTGGCACATTGTGTGTGTGACGTTGATGTCCGTTTGTTGTGAAGCAAAACGTGAATAAAAACAGTTTATTTGATAAAAACAAACAAACAAACATCCCCCCCCCCTCCCCACCACCTTCAACATCACCTCTACCAATAAAAACATACATTCATGGGGGTGGTGGTGGGGGGGAGTGGATTGCGGTACCATGGTGATATGCTTTACCTGGGCAAAGCAGACAAAGCAACCTGTATTTTGAAGATGGGAAAATGTGTCGTGTAAGAAGAAAAAAAAAAAAGAGAGAAAGAATCTCTCCCACAAAGCACACACATGGTTGACACCACACAACACAGCGCAACACAGACACACACACACAGACACACACACACAGACACACACACACAACACACACACACACACAACACAACACAACACCACACACACACACACACACACACACACAACAACACACACACACACACACACACACACACACACACACACCACACACCACCACACACACACACACACACACACACACAATACTTGCATATTTTTAAACCAGTCCATCGTCGTAAATATGCTTATGGCTGTCTGTGTTTTATTGTTGTATAAAACAATACCAGCAAGTTGTTTGAAAGTCCATTGTTGCAGATAAGTTTATATGGCTGTGTGCACTGTTTGTGTTTAAACAGAAACTGTATATTTTCAAAACAGTCCACTGTTGTAAATTTGTTTATATACACTCTGAATTATTCTGGTTCAAATAGTACATGCATATCTTTTAAAACACTCCATTATTGTAAATATGTTTATACTTTCTGTATTATTCTTGTTTAATTCATTGTCTGCATATTTCTAAAATAATCCATTATTGTAAATATGTTTATACACTATGTATTACTCTGGTTTAAAAGTGTGTGCATATTATCAAAACACTCCGTTATTGCTAATATGTGTATGCAGTCTGTATTACTCTTGCTTAAACAATACCTGCATATTTTGAAAACAATCTGTTATTGCTAATATGTTTATACACTTTGTATTATTCTGGTATAAACAATACCTGCATATTTTTAAAAGCACTCCATTATTGCAAATATGTTTATACACTTTGTATTATTGTGGTATAAACAGTGTATGCTTATTTTTAACCCATTGACTCCCTTAGCCTATCCACTAGCATCCTGCTTTATCAACCATGACAGCAAAGCAAAAATTGAAGCCTTTGACTTTCTTACCCTATCCACCGGCTTAATGCAGAAAGCTGGTGGGTAGTGTGAGGGAATCACAGGGCTAAATTTTTGCTGGTGGTGGTTAGGGTGCGGGAGTCAAACGGTTTAAAACACTTCGTTGTTGCAAATATATTTATACACTTTGTATTATTCTGGTTTAAACATACCCGCATATTCTTGTTTAATCAGTGTCTGCATATTTCTAAAATAATCCATTATTGTAAATATGTTTATACACTATGTATGACTCTGGTTTAAACAGTGTGCGCATATTATCAAAACACTCCGTTATTGCAAATATGTTTATATTCTCTGTATTATTCTAGTATAAACAGTGTCTGCATATTTTTAAAACAATCCGTTATTGCAAATATATATTTTTAAAACACTCCGTTATTGCAAATATGTTTATACACTGTATTATTCATGTTGAATCAGTGTCTGCATATTTTTAAAACACTCCATCATTGCAAGTATGCTTATACACTCTGTATTATTCTGGATTAAACAGTGTCTGCATATTTTTCTGTTTTTCAGATGACGAGGGGATTAACGTGGAGGTTCCCACGTAACCAGCGCCGCGGTTCTTTTCTTCTTCCCCCCATCTTCCCCTCCAGTTTCAGTGGAGGAAGACCGAGAATCGGAAACACCCAGGACACATCAGCAATGTCCACTTTCTGCGTCTGCTGACATGTATAAAAGACCTCCCCCTCTCCCCCAACACCCCACCCCTATCCCCCATCTCCACATCCACGTATATTTTGATTTTATGTTGTTGGATACCCACTTGATTTTTTTGGTGTCCACGAACCTGAGAACTCACATTGTTTTTTCTTTTAGTATGCAAAGTCGTTTAGTTATTCATGTATGTTTTTGGCATGGAAAGTCATCGTTTAGTAATTCCTAACCCTTTCACTTCCTGACTCTGTCCACCAGACTGAGGGAGTGAAATGGTTAACGTGATGTGCATTTTAGGAAACATTCAGGGTTTCTGGTGCTGACCAGTGCTTTGGTGTCAAATTGTGAAGACTGCTTCATCTATGGATATGTACTATTGTAGAAATTGATAATTAAAGAATCATAGATTTGGTTGATTTTTTTTCTCTCACAAAGATCTGGTTGATGGTGGAGATGCTCCCTACGTAGCAGAGGAACATACATTTGAAAAAGAAATTTTTTTTTTTATGAAAGGATCAGAAATATGGCTGACCCTGAAATGTTGGTGTCAGAAGGTTCAGAGCAATTTTTTTTAAAGAATAGTTTATTTATACTTGTGTTCTGAGGTTTTTTAAACCTCAAAATCTTCAGAACAGTTCATTATTCGAGAAGTGTGGCATTAGCGCCACTCCCCCCCCCACCCCTCACCCCGGTCCTGTCCTACAGCTTGTCTTTTCACTCCTGTATGAATGGACTTTCCTTCCAGAATGAGGAATGTGGGACTTTTTTTTTTTTTTTTTTTTTTTCCCCTCCCGTCACAGATCTTGATTAAATATCATAATTTACGCAACTAAAAATCGTTGGATATTACGAGTATTTTCAGCAAATGTTTTTTGACTGATGTTTTTAAGCATTGTGGATTATGATTAGGTTTGTAACATTTGTGAAGTCAGTATGAGGAGGGACAGTCATAAGATCAGAATAGTGATTATTTCCCCTCAGATTCATCTGTACCTAGAGAATCTCAAAAAAAGATCAAACTAGACGTACCAGCGTATATAATCTATGCCCCATGGACCTGTTTACGATTTTTCCCCCTCAGATTCATCTGTACCTAGAGAATCTCTAAAAAAAGACTAAACTAAACGTACCAGCATATTTATATATAACCTATGTCCCATGGACCTGTTTACATTAACCGTTAACATTATTTTCACGTAGCAAGCTCACTTTGTTTGTTGTAAGACGCACAAAAAGGCCAGTGTGCCGACTTGTTTTAGTTCTGTATGTTGTCAGAATTCACTGAAGTGATATGCAAATAGATGCTGACGTCACTTATTGTTCACTGCTGAGGCTGTGCACGTGCACGTGCACAATTATGGGACTGATTTTGGGAGGTAAAGGTGAAATGGGAGTTTGAGCGTTTGGGGGGGGGGGGGGGGGGGGAGGGGGGGTTAGAGGTGATGATTAATTAACCCTTTGACTCCAGCGCCCAGTCCACCAACAATATCCCGCATTGTCAGCCATGCTAGCAAAGTTTAAACTTAACCCATTGACTCCCTCACCCTGTCCACAGCTTCCTGCAGGAAGCTGTTGGGTAGGGTGAGGGAGTCAAAGGGTTAAGTTTTTGCAGTTTGCTGGATGGGGTGCAGGAGTCAAAGGCTTAAGATAGATAGGGTGAGAGGGGATAAGGATTATCAACCCTGAGGGTGGCGGGGGGTGGGATGGGGTGGGGTGTGGGTATAAAGATTCTTAACCTTTTTACTCCTCTATACTTTTTTTTTTTATTAGACAAAGGGTTTGCTTGCGCTTCTTCTTCTTTTTCTTGGCGTACGCTGCTACACAATCATCTGAGTCCAGGCGATGAATGCAGCCGTCTTTTCCAGCTCCTGTCTGCAGCCATGGAGTTTGGTTGTCAGCGGAGTGTCTGTCGGCCACACGTCCTGTCTTGCCACCTGGTGAAGGGGACACCTTTGGAGTATATGCTCCGTGGTTTGGTCTTCTTGACCGCAGGGACAGGTTGGGGAGGGCGCCAGCTTCGTTTGTGGTACATGTGGCTGTTCAGTCTATTGTGACCGGTGCGCAAACCTCACCAGGGCAACTTGCTGCTCTCTAGACAACAGGTGGTAGTCATCCCTGTGTCGTCTCGGCATGGAAAGCATCCTGATGATGCTCCTCTTCTCACTGTAGCTGACGCTGTTGTTAGGTTGTTCTTCTCTGGCTCCCTCCTTAGCAAGGATATCAGCTCGCTTATTCCCGGAGACTCCGCAATGGGCTGGAATCCACTGCAGAACTGCTCTTCTGGTTGTGACAACCTGGTGCAGAGCTCTAGACAGGAGGGGGAGCGTGTTGTTCTGGCATGCCTGCAGCACGGAGAGGGCATCAGACAAGAAGACAACTTGTCTGCAGTCACAGAATCATGGAGGCTGCCTGCAGGTTTGCATGTGCAGGCTGGTTGGTTCTGTCAATACAGCCATGGACTCAAGATCTGATATTCTGAGTTTGATCCCAGCCAGCAACATTAAAAACTGGCCTGTCGGCTGCCCGTCTTAATTAATGTTTCCATCGTTCTAGTGGTGTCAGCTTAGTGTTTCCATCATTCTGGTGAGTCAGCTGAGTGTTTCCATCATTCTGATGATGTCAGCTTAGCGTTTCCATCATTCTTGTGGTGTCAGCTCAGCATTTCCATCATTTGGTGGTGTCAGTCAGGTTTCATCATTTGGTGGTGTCAGCTCAGCGTTTCCATCATTCTGGTGGTGTCAGTTTAGCGTTTCCATCATTCTGGTGGTGTCAGCTTAGCGTTTCCATCATTCTGGTGGTGTCAGCTCAGCGTTTCCATCATTCTGGTGGTGTCAGCTCAGCGTTTCCATCATTCTGGTGGTGTCAGCTCAGCGTTTCCATCATTCTGGTGGTGTCAGCTCAGCGTTTCCATCATTCTGGTGGTGTCAGCTTAGCGTTTCCATCATTCTGGTGGTGTCAAGTTTTTATGGTTTCGTTTAGGTTTCATCTTCTGGGGTCACTCGTTCGTTTCACATTTGCGTGTTCAGCTCAGCGTTTTCCATCATTCTTTGGTGGTGCTAGCTCAGCGTTTCATCATTTGGGTGTCAGCTCAGCGTTTCCATCATTCTGGTGGTGTCAGCTCAGCGTTTCCATCATTCTGGTGGTGTCAGCTCAGCGTTTCCATCATTCTGGTGGTGTCAGCTCAGCGTTTCCATCATTCTGGTGGTGTCAGCTCAGCGTTTCCATCATTCTGGTGGTGTCAGCTTAGCGTTTCGTAGGTCCCTTCTCTTCCCCGCCCACCCCCCCCCCACTCCTTCCGATTTCAAAACTTTGCCTGTACATAGGGTTTTTCGCAGATTCAAGAAGTCTACCCTTTAGTTGCTAGCAGATTTGGGCAGAGTGCATATGGAATTGCCTGAGTATGATGAATCTCATGAATAAACTTTAAACAGGGGAGGAAATACTGAACACCAGGCAATGAACCAGAGTTGTCTACCTTTAGCAGCTACATGTTTGTGTATCGGTACTAGCAGAAAAAGAATACACATTGTATGCATGCTGCCATGCACCTGATGTAGACTTTAGATGCAACTTGTTTGTACAGTATATGGGTACATCTGTACTGATCATGTCATATTTTAAGTGCAAGTGTACCTTTCATTATTAGTTTGGGCATTATCATACAGCAACTCTTAGCCAGCTAGTACCGTTCACTGGCACTTGCAAGCTATTCCATTTCATGTAATGATTTTTATTCAGTGAATTTGTGTGTGTGTGTGTGTGTGTGTGTGGTGTGTGTGTGTGTGTGTGTGTGTGTGTGTGTGTTGTTGTTGTGCGCGCGTGTGCGTGTGTGTTTTAGCTTGTGGGGGTTTGGAGAAGAAGGACACAGATATGACTTGGGGCAAAAGAAGAAGGGTTATATCATTTGTTTAGTTCAGAGGCACCATGGTGCCCATATAGTAGAATCGAAAAAGTGGCTGTGTCTCGGTGATACATGCTTGTTCATGTGCCTATGTCTCTAATCACATTCCGTAAATATATTACCGTTATTTATTTGTGGTCATGAAATGAAGCTACAGTCAGGGTAATAACCCTTGGCACTCCCTCACCCTGTCCACCAGCTTTCTGCAGGAAGCTGGTGAAGAGGGTGAGGGAGTGAAAGGGTTAAATTCTCTTCTACTGATGTGATAGAAGTAGTATCATTGGTGTAACTTTTTTTTTTTTTCCCTCATGTGAAATAGGGTGAGAGAGTTAAATACTCCCAGAGGAGCTCAAAAACACATTTGGAGAAAAAAAACAGCGAGTACTTAACGAAGAGATCGACACTATGCATGGATATTAAGCCAGCAGATGTTGGTTATTTATTTTGTTCGTTTTTTTTAAATACTACTGCGTGACTATGTGTTTTTTGCCCTATTTTTGATTGAACGTGATAATATGTATGACGGAATATGTTGTATGAGTGGCTTTGTGAGTGACTTTTGTGTCAGTGATTACATTATATAATGCTAGCATGACATAACATTCCTGTAAACTACGTTTCCATTGTGACTTTTTTTTTGTTTTGAAAACAAATCATTTACACATTTTTATTGTTATTCAGTGGTTTGTGGGTGAACTTTTACGTTCAAAAACCGGTCACAAAGCGTCATCAGCTCTTTCAGAATCTTCAGGTCGCTGAGCACAGATGGTGAGGAAGAAGTTGGTTAGTGGTTCGGAGGCTTGGTGGATGAGAAATGAAATGAAATAAAATGATGCTGTATTTTCCAGTGGTACAGGTTATAGAACGTCAGTCGTTGCCGACCTGCATATGATTAAAGCAACAGAAAAAACAGTGAGAGAATCTTGGGGTGTGCTATATTAAAACTGGCCTTCTGACTGTCCCATCTTAACATCATTGTTGTTGTGGTGGTGTCAGTATAGGATTAGATAAGTTCCCCCTTCCCCCACTTCCCTGGGAGATGTGCTACGCTATAAGGGGCTTTCTCACTGTCCCATCTTGATAACATCATTGTTGTTCTGGTGGTGTCATATAGGATTAGATAAGTCCCTCCTTCCCCACTTCCCAGGGATGGTTATCCCTGTCGGCCATATCACCTGAGGTGGGTGTCGACTTAAAAACTGAACCAAATCAATCAATCAATCAATCAATCAATCAATCAATCAATCAATCAGTCAGACAAGGAGAGTGAGAAGATAAACATAGAGAGTCGACATGAGCAGAGCAGGGAACAGTGATGCTGAAGTGGTGCTGAAGACGAAGCAGTTATTAACCTTTTGATTCCTGCACCCTAACCACCGACCGCAAAAACTTAACCCTTTGACTCCCTCACCCTATCCACCATCTTCCTGCAGGAAGCTGGTGGATAGGGTGAGGGAGTCAAAGGGTTAGGTTTTTGCTTTGTTAGCATGGCTGACAATGCAGGATGATCGTGGACAGTGAGTGGGTGTCAAAGGGTTAAAAAAGACAGAAAAAAGGATAGGTGAGGATGACAGTGGCAGCAAAGGAAAGATCTACTCAAATTTTCGTCATGAATGTTTGTAGACGAGGTCTTTGGTAAATCAAAATCCTGACAGTGGTTGTGATAGAATCTCATTCCTTCATCTGCTTAACCCTTTCACTCCCCCACCCTATCCACCAGCTTCCTGTAGTTTTTTTGGGGGGGTACTGTGATCCTTGAAAATGATTTGGCTCTGTGCAGCCAGCTGGTCTTTAAACCTTTGACTCCCGCACCCTGTCCACCAGCATAATGCATTGTCAGCCGTACTAGCAAGCACAAAAACTTAAACCCTTTGATTCCTTCACCCTATCCACCAGCTTTCTTTTCTGTTGCAGTTGGTGGATAGGGTGCGGGAGTCAAAGGGTTAACCAGTAATGATGATAATGATAACTTCAGGGTTGGGGGGCTGGTAGGAGGTAGGGTGGGTTAATAACGTGATCTGTACCATGGCTTGCTAATACTCTCCGCCTGAAAATGAAAATTGGTTTAAAAATCATATTTTTTTCTTGAGTCAGATCTGGAGGGAGTCAAAGGGTTAATTTTTTTCAGCTAGCGGATAGGGTGCGGGAGTCAAAGGGTTAATGGAGCATCTTCCACATCTTTCCTGCTAGTCTGACTTGCCAGCAGAATTTTGTTTATGTTTGGGTGGGTTTGTGTCTTTAGTTCATTTAGTTTGTCAATAGGTGTCTTTGTTCTATAAGCCACATACTGTCTGTAATGTGTTTTGGATGCATGTGTATATGTTTGTACATAATTTCGGGCCATGTTTTCAGCAAATTATATTCATTTTGGGTCCGGTCTGTAAACAGAGCTGCAGTGTCTTTTAAAAATTGAACAAACTCATAATTATATTCTGTAAGTATATAACTGCTGTCTCAGTCAGTCATTAGACAAAACATAATTGCAATCTCGGATATCAAGTAGTATACAATTGTAATCTCATTCAGGAAACATAACAATCATATCATCAAATGAAACATAATTGTAAACTCTTAGCTTGAGTAAAATCTAATCACTTACATCAAGTCAGATCTAATCATATCGCATTCGAGAAATATGAAAACCAATTAAAACGTTGTTGCTGTAATTTGGTCATGAAGTGTAATATGATTATGGTGTTGTTTATCACATAAGATATTATTGTAGTCTTATTTGACAAACTTAACATCATCCTGATGGCATTATTGACTTGTTCAATTTTAGTCTTCAGGCTGTACAAACAAGTTACCAGCTGCAATTGTTAAAAACATGAAGGATGCTTTGCAAATTGTACTTAACACAAACGGTTTTAAGCGGTCATAAATGCGGTTATTGTGTTCGATAATGAATTGATTTTGTGTTCATAGAATGAAGATTGTGGGCGAAATCTTCAACAACTTGCAACTGTCCGTGTGTGACGTTAGCATGTCAGTGAATGTCGAGAATGCTCGGACGCTCTTTTTAAACATGTCCATGTTTCCTTTTATAAAACATTTTTGTGTGATTGTTATTCTGTTTCTTCAGTCTTACCATCTGTGGAAGATTCTGGATCAGATTCCACATTTTCAGAGAAATTGACAAAGTTAGTTCCAGGCCTTTCTTTTCCCCAAGGAAAAATAATATCATAAGAGGTTCATTGCAAATTCCATACATAGAACTTTTTTTAACTCGGACCCTGGCCACCAGCATCCTGTACTATCAACAAAGCAAAAACTTAACCCTTTGACTCCCTCACCCTATTCACCAGCTTCCTGCAGGAACTTAACCATTTCATTCCCTCACACTATTCATCAGTTTTCTCCAGGAAGCTGGTGGATTAGGGTGAGGAAATGAAAGGGTTTAGTTTTTTCAGCTGGTGGATAGGGTGAGGGAGTGAAAAGAGTTAACGTTGTGTTCCCTATAAAGGTTGTGTGCCATGCTGGTACTCTTTTGTCAAGATCTGTGTGTGTGTGTGTGTGTGTGTGTGTGTGTGTGTGTGTGTGTGTGTGTGTGTGTGTGTGTGTGTGTATGTGTGTGTGTGTGTGTGTGCGTGCGGTGTGTGTGTGAACACAAGTTGCTTAATGCATGATTGTTTAGCCTGCCTGTGTAAATTGTCATTATCATTCTTTTAGAAATGGTGCCTTTACGTTTTTTTTGGTTTTTTTTGACACTTTCACACAATTGTTCTTTGCTAACTTGTAAAACGTTCCTTGCTTTTTGTTCAGATATCAAAAGGGAGGATTCATTTGCTTGTAGAAACCTGCTCATTCTCCCATAAATCTCCTCAAAACGTTTCATTATAGATAGTTGGTACTGACATGAGTAGATGGACATTTTTTCTAGAGACAAGCAGGCTTGTTTTCTACAGGAATCGTTGTTGTCCGTCTCATTTCAAGCGTCGGGTACGCCTGGTCTGATCAGAGCGATCAAGTGATAAGGAAAATGTCCTTCAAAACCATTGTTTCGAATCAGGTGAGCGGCCCTGTTTGCCACCAGCCTTTACGTTCCGGTCATTTCGGTGATGTAACTGTTTTACATCACATCCCATCTTCTCCCTTTGAAGACCCTTCCATCACATAGGGTTGTCGAGCAGGCTCGAAGATTTGGACAGAGGGGTTGTCGAGCAGGCTGGAAGATTTGGGCAGAGGGGTTGTTGAGCAGGCTGGAAGATTTGGGCAGAGAGGTTGTTGAGCAGGCTGGAAGATTTGGACAGAGGGATTGTTGAGCAGGCTGGAAGACTTGGGCAGAGGGGTTGTTGAGCAGGCTGGAAGATGTGGGCATAGGGTTGTTGAGCAGGCTCGGAAATTCAGGCAGAGGATTGTTGAGCAGGCTCGAAGATTTGGGTAGAGCATGAATAGAATTGATGGAGTGGATGAATCTCTTTTTAAAAACCTGTAAACTCAACCCCGGTTTGAGCTGTCTGAGTCTTTCCATTGTTGCCTGGTCACAAGTTTGTATGCATTTTTTGTTGATAAATCTGGTTATGGGTTTGTTTATGTAACAGGTGTATTTGGTATTGATAGAAGAACTAAGGAAAGTGTCCTGCAAGAACTTGATACCACCAGAAAACTACTAGCAGACATCAACAGGAGAAGACTTAAATACATTGACCATGTGTCACGCAACAAGAACATGGACCTCGTGGCAACCATCTTTCAAGGCGAAAAGGAAGAAAGGCAGACCTCCAGTCTCATACATTGAGAACATAACCAACATCAGTGGCCTAAATATTCAAGAAATTGTCCACAAAAGTCAAGACAGACGGCCTGGAGGGAGATGGTGTTGTCTAGGTGTCCAGCACCGAACCTGGTGATGCCGACAGGTGAAGTATTTGGTATTAGAGTCATACGTTTAACATGTCGATTTAGAGCCACAAGGGCCTTTGACTTCCTGCCTTATCTGTTCTTTTGTTTTCATGGTTTGTTCTTTGCGTGCGTGAGGTGTTGTGGTGGGTGGTGGATTGGGGAGGGAATGATTCTCACACTTTTCTGGATCGTTCATTCTGGTGTTGTGTCTGAAGTCTTTGAATTTTTCACTACTTCATATTGAAACACCTTTCGTCCGTCTGTGGACTGTTCCATCAGTAACCCTTTGACTCCCGCACCCTATCCACCAACAGCAAAAACTTAACCCTTTGACTCCCTCACCCTGTCCACCAGTTTCCTGCAGGAAGCTGGTGGATAGGGTGTGGGAGTCAAAGGGTGAAGTTTTTGCTTTGCTAGCATGGTTGGCAATGCAGGATGCTGATAGACAGGGCGCAGGAGTCAAAAGGTTAACTGCTTTTGAAGAAATATCAAACATGATAACAGCAATCAAAGGTTAACTGCCTTGAAGAAATATCAGACATGAACCAGCAATCAAAGGGTTAACTGCCTTTGAAGAAATATCAGACATGATAACCAGCAATCAAGGGTAACTGCCTTTGAAGAAATATCAGACATGATAACCAGCAATCAAAGGGTTAACTGCCTTTGAAGAAATATCAGACATGATAACCAGCAATCAAAGGTTAACTGCTTTGAAGAATATCAGACATGATAACGCATGCAGTTACTGTTTATGTAAAGTGATGTGTTTTATTTTCCGAGTCATTGATGTGTATAGATGTGTGTGTGTGTGTGTGTTTTTTTTCCCAGGATCATCGATGTGTGTAGATGTATGTGTTTCGTTTGAAATGACATGGGAGGGGGGGGGGGGGGGGTCATCGACATGTGTGGATGTGTGTATTTTTTTTCCAGGGTCATTGACATGTGTAGATGTGTGTTTTGCTTGAAATGATATGGCTCTGATATGGCTTTTAATTAAGCAGTGGGCTGGGCTTTAAACATTAATAACGATAATAATATAAAAGGTTTCAGTAAGGGCTTGTGTGGAGCAGGGAGGAGGGGGGGGGGGTAGGTTGTTGATTGACTCTTATTAACCCTTTGAGTCCTGCGTTCTATCCACAAACTGCAAAAAACTGAACTCTTTGATTCCCTCACCCTATCGACCATCTTCCTTCAGGGAAGCTGGTGGATATAATGAGGAAGTTGAAGGGTTAAATTTTTGCTTTGCTAGCCTGGTTGACAATGAAGGACGCTGGTGGGCAGGGTGCGGGAGTCAAAGAGTTAATTAATAGATCGGGCATATTGTCTGATGATGTGAGGCCATGTGTTTTTGCACATCAGTATCAGTCAGTGAAAATATGTGTCTACAAAGATTTGGAAGCTGTTCGTTGATAGATCCCTTATTTCAGTATTGATGGATCTTTTGTTTTAAACCCTTTTCTCCTCTCACCCTATCCACCAGCTGCAGAATCTTAACCCTTTCACTCCTTCACCTTGCTGTGAGGTCGTGAAAGTGTAAAGATTTTGCTTTGCTGTCGTGGTTGATATTGTAGGAAGCTGGTGGATAGGGTGAGGGAGTCGAAAGAGTTAAACGTTTCTCAGATCTGAAAGGAAGTTAGCATTGCTTTTAGTCAAAGCTTGATCTGTGTATAGGGCTACAAAAATGAAAACATCCTGACGTGAATTTTTCACTTGTCGTTTAACCCTTTGACTCCTGCACCCTGCCACCAACTGCAAAAACTTAACCCTTTGACTTCCTCATCCTGTCCACCAGCTTTTTGCATGAAGCTAGTGGATAGGGCGGGTGACTCAAAGGGTCATGGTTTTGCTTTGCCAGCATGGTTGGCAATGCAGGATGCTGGTAGACAGGGTGCGGGAGTCAAAGGGTTAATAGCTTTGAGTTTTACGTTTTCAGCGCTATCGCAGAGTACACAGCTGGAATTGGTTTACTCACAGATGGAATGAATGAGTTTATTCACTCTTGGTTAAAAAAAGAAAAAAAAAAGTGGCGCTGCACTGTGGCAACAGGTTCTGAAAAGGGGGGAGAGCAGCCTGAGTTTCACACGGTAAATCCACTAACAACAGAAATTGATATAAATATGGAAAAAGTAGAGTCTTAGCGTGGCTTGGCTATTCTCTTTCAGATCGAAGTGTTTGTGATGTGAATGTGGCAAAAATGTTTCACTGTCTTTTTCCTTTCATGTTTAATGGTGTGTTTTGCTGTAGCTGAATCTCTGGTTTCTTAAACAAAGTTTTTTTGTTTGTTATTGCAGCAGCAACATTTCACGTTTTGTGTTGTGAGTAAATCTACATCTGTCCGTCTGTCTGTCTGTCTCTCTGTCAACGAAGATCAAAATGTCTGTCTGTCACTGTCTGTCAATGATGAGAATATTACCTTAAAAAATGAATAACACTTTAAAAAACAAAAACAACGTCGGTTTACACAGCAGCAAATTTTGAATTTTCATGTTTTGTGTCGTGTTGTGAAATAATTTGCATCCATCTTCTCAGTTTTGTTTAAAAGAAGAAAAAAAAACAAAACAAAACAAAACAAAAAAAAACCCCACCCATACAAAAAACAACAACAACAAATCAAAACCAAAAACAAAACGCCCCAACGGTTAATAAGATTATGTCGCAGCAACTTTCACATTTTGTGCTGTGTTGTGTGAATGATAAATCGTTCATCTAGATCCGTATGTACCTCAACGAAGATCGAAAGGTATGTCTGTCACTGTCATTCCAGTCTTCTTGGATGGATGTCAAATTTTGCAAAAATAGCAGTTTTCATTATAATTATGTGACTTGGGTTGCTGATGCCAGGAATTTAATCATGCCTACATTTTGTTTTATGGGTTGGGGGGGGGGGGGGGGGGGTAGAGGGGGGACTCTTTCACTTCCTTACCACATTTCTAGCATCCTGTAGGAAGCTTGTGGTTGTGGCGAGGGCGTGAAAGGGTTAAGTGGGGCAAGATACGACAAGGGTGTGTGAAAGGGTTAAGTTATTGTGAGATAGAAAGGGTTAAGTGGAGTGAGTTATGGCATGGACACAAAAGGGTCAAGTGAAGTGAATTATGGCATGGACTGAAAAGGGTTAAGTGAAGTGAGTTATGGCATGGGCACAAAAGGGTTAAATGGAGTGAGTTATGGCAAAGGCATGAAAGGGTTAAATGGAGAGATGGCATGGGCGTGAAAGGGTTAAATTGAGTGAGTTATGGCAAGGGTGCAAAAGGATGAAATGGAGTGAGTTATAGTAATGGACACAAAAGGGTTAAGTGGAACAAGTTATGGCATGGACACAAAAGGGTTAAGTAGAGTGAGTTATGGCATGGGCGCAAAAGGGTTAAGTGGAGTGAGTTATGGCATGGGCGCAAAAGGGTTAAGTGGAGTGAGTTATGGCATGGGCGCAAAAGGGTTAAGTGGAGTGACTTATGGCATGGGCGCAAAAGGGTTAAGTGGAGTGAGTTACGGTGATGATGCAAAAGGGTTAAGTGGGGAGAGTTATGATGAAGGCACAAAAGGGTTAACTAGTATGAGGTATGACAAGGATGCGAGAGAGAGATAAGCAGGGTGAGCTATGACGAAGGTGAAAAAGGGTTAAGTAGAGTAAGCTATGACGAGAGCGAGGAAGGGTGAAGTGGGATGTTATGGTGTGGACGCAAAGGGTTAACCTTTTGATTCCTGCACCCTACCCATCAACAGCCAAAAACTTAACCCTTTGATTCCCTCACTCTATATGTGGATAGGGTGAGGGAATCAAAGGGTCAAGTTTTTGCTTTGTTATCGTGGTTGACTATGCAGGATGCTAGTGGTCAGGGTGCGGGAATCAAAGGGTTAAGTTTTTGCTTTGTTATCGTGGTTGACTATGCAGGATGCTAGTGGTCAGGGTGCGGGAGTCAAAGGGTTAAGTAGAGTGGCTTATGACATGGGCGCGAAAGGGTTAAGTGGGATTCGTTAACTTAGATATGTTGACCAATGTATTCAAAGCAATACTCTTTGTAAGCGTGTGTAACAAAGTCCACTGTTATTCACTCAGTATTCCTATAGCAATCACTAATTGCGTAATCATTAATGTAACAAGGTTTGTTTGGTTTGGTTTTATTTTAGCTGCCTTTCCATCTGTTTATTTGCAATTATTGCAACGCAACAATTATTCGATGTTAATAATTACTGCCTGATTTGTCTGTGACAATTTTTTTTAAGCACGTGTGTTTTGTGTGGCTGTTTGTTTCTAGAAATTGTTACTTGTCCTACAACGTTACCGTTTGGAAAACAGTCTGGAATCAGTCGTAGAATTTGTCTTTTAGAATTGTCTTTTATTTCAATGTATGAAGAATTATTTAAATTCAATTCCCTTTTAAAAATTCTGTTTCAATTTTTTAAAATTTTAGTTTTTTTTTGTTTCCAACACTATTTTGTTATGTTCTTACTCGTATTTTATTTTACTTTTTTTTCTTATTGATGATTTATGGCATTTTGTTCAGTTCTGTAGTTTGATTTAGTTTGGGTTTAATTCAGTTTAGTTTAGTTTGGTTTAGTCTAGATTTTATTGTATGTATGTTTGCAGGGTCAGTTCTTTTGTAATTTATATAATTTCTGATATCTCATTTTGTTTGAGTTTTTAAAAAATTTTTTTTTTAAAACATCAGAAACAGTATTTAGTTTAGTTAGATATTATTTTCTGATTCTTGCAAGGTCTTTTTGTGTGTGTAGAAATTTACATGATTTCTAATATCTCATTTTGTTTGGGTTATTTTACTTCTTTTTTTATATAAAAAAAACTTTTTTATATTCTTTTAACTTAGATTTTATTGTGTCTTGTAGAGTCACTTTTGTGTATTTTCAGATGTCTCATTTCTTTGAATTATTTTATGTTTTGAAAAATAAAAATAGAAATACTATTTTGGTTATTTAATTTTGTCATTATCATGTGTGTCTTGCATGGTCAGTGTTAAATGCTGCCTTATTTTTACACATCCAACTTTGTTTCAGTGATTTTATCATGTTTTATAGTAGAAACAGTACTTAAATTATGCGTGCCTTGGGTCAGAATGGAATGCAAAATAAGAAGAAAAAATATCAGCTCGGTTCATTCAGAACAGAAGATGAGGCCTTTGATTTTCTGTACCGGGGCACTGCGCATTCTTGTTGTGAACATTTCCATACATATCACTTTTCAGGGGCCAGGGTTTTGGGTGGGTATTTTCTTCCTTTTTTTTTTTTTTCTTTCTTTTTTCTTTTTTTTTCTTTTTTTTTTTCCTTAGTATTTAGAGATGTGAACGAGATGTGACGGGGATGTGGAGATGCGGTTCTGTGATAACTTGGCTTGACAGGCATTCTCATCACATCCCAAGACAACGAGTGTGTGTGTGTGTGTGTGTGTGTGTGTGTGTGTGTGTGTGTGTGTGTGTGTGTGTGTGTGTGTGTGTGTGTGTGTGTAAGGTTGGGTGGGTTGGGCGGTTAACCCTCTAACTCCCATTCCCTATCCGCCAACTGCAAAAACTTGAACCCTTTGACTCCCACATCCTACCCACCAGTTTCCTGAAGAAAGCTGGTGGGTAGGGTGAGGGAGACAAAGGGTTAAGTTTTTGCTTCGCTAGCATGGTTGGGGGTGCAGGAGTCAAAGGGTTAAGTGCAATCGCGTCATCTTTCCACAAATGACTATTTTTTGGTTATATTATTATTATTATTATTTATTATCATTATTATTATTATTATTATCATCATTATTACCATCTTTATCATTATTATTGTTCATATTACTGTTATTGTAATAATTAGTATATGATTGTTTTTTATGATGATGATGATGACTGTCATATGATAATGATTATTGTATGATGATGATGATTGTTAATATTACTGTTATTATCATTGTTATTATTATTATTATCATTATTGTTTAGTATCTTCAGGGGCAGTGTATGGGTTGTGTAAAACATCTGTTTGTCGTGTCTCGTGGCTATGTAATCAAATGACGTTTTATCGTAATGTTGTTAATACACTTTTTATTATTATTATTACGCCAATATTAAAAACTTATCACTGACGAGCGTTGTGTCGGAGTGCTTTATTGGAGGCGGAGGACATGGGTGAGAGAGTGATTTTGTTAACCCTTTAACTCCCGCACTGTATATACCATCAATTGCAAAAACTTAACCCTTTGACTCCCTCACTCTATCCACCAGCTTTGCAGGAAGCTGGTGGATAGGGTGAGGAAGTCAAAGGGTTAAGTTTTTGCGTTGCTGGCCTGGTTGACAATGCGGGATGCTGGTGGACAGGGTGCAGGAGTCGGAGGGTTAAAAACAAACAAAACAAAACAAAGAACAAACAAAGGAGAAAGAATGGTGAAAAAGAGGTTGAGGAGAAAGATGAGAGAGATTTTATTTTCTTTGCTCCAACTTTTTCTTTTCTTTTCTTTTTTTTTTCTTCATGCATTGAATGTTAGTTTCTTTGAAATCAAATACAATTTTAACAAAATACTAACCAAAGATCTGCATTCGTACATTGAGTTTGTAGCCTATTTACCTCAAGACTAATATTATGCCACAAATCAAACAACAATGTTGATCGAAACGAATTGCAATTTCTTAGTAAAATTGAGAGATGCAAAGGATTCTCTCTCCCTACCCCCCTTCTCTCTCTTTCTCTCTGTCTGTCTGTCTGTCTCTCTATCTGTTTGACTGTTTCTGTCTTTGTGTGTCTGTCTCTCTGTCTGTCTCTTTCTTGCTCTCTTGCTCTGTCTGTCTATCTCTGTCTTTCTCTCTGTCTTTCTCTCTGTGTGTCTCTCTCTATCTCTATCTGTCTGTTTCTCTGTCTCTGTTTGTCTGTCTGTCTGTCTCTCTCTCTCTCTCTCTCTCTCTCTCTCTCTCGGCACATGCACATTTTTCACATGCGAAAGCCATCAGATTAGTTTCATTTGATATACAAGACCAATCGTCATATACTCACACATCATACACACACACACACACACACACACACACACACACACACACACACCACACACACACACACACACACACACACACACACACACACACACACAGTGACACACATTCAAAACACAGACAGCGCGCGCACAAACATTCTCTCTGTCTCTCTCTTTCTTTGTTTCTTTATCTCTTTCTCAAACACACACAAAAACACACACATACACACAACACACACATTCACACACTCACGCGCACACTCACGCATACACACGCTTGTATGTAAGCACACATACATGCTCGCATAGACACGGGCACGGGTGCACAGACACACAATTACATGCTCGCACACAAACACACATAGACATACACAGAAACATACACACATGCACAACACATACACACACATACACACTACAACACAACATACACACACACAAAAACATACACATATACTTTCACACATGCACACACAAACACATACACACACACATACAGCACATACTACACACACGCACACACAGACACAAGCACATACCACACACACATACACACATACATACACACACACACACACACACACACACACACACACACACACACACACACACACGCAAACACAAATCACACACACAACACAAACACTGAGGACAGAGAGAGAGAGAGAACAGACATGCTACATACATACAGCCAGCCAGACACACCATACACACACGAACACACATACATACTCTCTCACCTCACACACACACACACACACACACACACACAACACACACACATCACACACACACCACACACACAACACACACACACACACCACACACACACACACACACACACACACCACACACACACACACACAACACCACAGAGGAGACATTAAATTAATGAAAGCGTTCGCCAAAAGCTATGCCAACAATGCGGCCACTTGGGAGGGGTTTTGGGGGATGGTGAGTGAGAGAGAGAGAGACAGAGAGAGAGAGGAGAGAGATCGTGTGTGTATACATGTGTGTGTGTATTCGTGCGAGTGGATGTGTGTGTGTGTGTGTGTGTAAGTGGGTGTGTATGTGTGTTGTGTGTGTGTGTGTGTGTGTGTGTGTGTGTATGTAAGAGGATGTCTGTATCTGTGTGTATATGTAAATGTGTGTGTGTGTGTATATATGTGGGTGTGTATGTGTGTGTGTGTGTGTGTAAGTGTGTGTGTGTGTGTATATATGTGGGTGTGTATGTGTGTGTAAGTGTGTGTGCATGTGTGTGTGTATGTAAGTGTGTGTGTATGTGTGTGTGTGTATGTAAGTGTGTGTGTTTGTAAGTGGATGTCTGTATCAGTGTATATGTGTAATTGTGTGTGTGTGTGTGTGTGTGTTGTCTTGTGTGTATTTGTTGTAAGTGGGTATCTTTATCTGTGAGTTTTATGTGTGCATGTGTGTGTATTGTGTGTGTATGTGTGTGTGTGTGCATGTGTGTGTGATGAGGTGTGGTGTGTTTTTATGTGTGTGTGTGTGTGTGTGCGCGCGCGCGTGTGTGGTTTAGACTATCCTGGTTTTATTGGTATGCGAGTACAAGCATGAGAGGGTTTATGGAGACTGTGGCAAGATGAATTAAAATGATCATGAACACCATAAAAATGTCATATCGTATGTGTACAGATGTGTGTGTGTGTGTGTGTGTGGTGTGTGTGTTGTGTGTGTGTGTGTGTGTTGTGTGTTGTGTGTGTGTGTGTTATATGTGTGTGTGTGTGTGTGTGTTGTGTGTGTAGTGTGTGTATGTGTGTGTGTGTGGTGTGAGAGAGAGAGAGAGTGTGTGGTGTGTGTTTGTGTGTGTGTGTGTCTTGTGTGTGTGTGTGAGTATGTATGTGTGTGTTTGTGTGTGTGTGTGTATGTGTGTGAGAGAGAGACAGAGAAAGTGTGTGTGTGTGTGTGTGAGAGAGGTGTGTGTGTGTTTGTGTGTGAGAGAGAGAGAGAGTGTGTGTGTGTGTGTGAGAGAGAGAGAGAGAGAGAGTGTGTGTGTGTGTGAGAAGAGAGAGAGAGAGAGAGCGTATGTGTGTGTGTGTTGTGTGAGAGAGAGAGAGAGAGAGAGAGTGTATGTGTGAGTGTGTGTGTGTGAGTGTGTGTGTGTGTGTGTGTGTGTGTGTGTGTGTGTGTGTGTGTGTGTGTGTGTGTGTGTGTGTGTGTGTGTGTGTGTGAGTGAGAGAGACAGAGATAGAGAGTGTGTGTTGGAAGGCAGTCTATGTTGATTGCATGCGGATGTCTGGTAGGCCTACGTGAGTGCGCTTTGAATTGAATTGTCAAGATTTGGCGCTATACAAGTACTGTAATTATTATTATTATTATTGTCATTATTATCATCATCATTCATCATCGTCGTCGTCGTCTCTCGTCGTCGTCGTTCATCATCATCATCATCATCATCATCTCATCATCATCATCATTAGTAGTAGTAGTAGTATCATTATTATTATCATTATTATTGTTATCATTATGCGTTTGTGTAGTTCTTGGTGTGTGTGTGTGTGTGTGTGTTGTGTGTGGTGTGTGTGTAGAGGTATGTGTGTGTGTCTGTGTGTTTGTGTGTACGTGTGTGTGTGCGTGTGTGTGTACGTGCGCGCGTGCCTGCCTACATGCTTGTGTGTGTGTTGTGTGTGTGTGTGTGTGCGCGTGCGTGCGCGCGTGTGTGTGCGTGTGTGTGTGTGCGTGTGTGTGTGTGCGCGTGTGTGTGTGTGAGCCACACTCGATCGTATACTTTAGTTATATCAAGAAATGTAGCTAATGGACAGTTCACGTCTTGCATATTGCTGCCTCATGTCTGTAATTAGATTTGTCAAAAGTTCCACAGCCGACCTGTCTTTTCGAAATCCTGCCTGATACACTGGTATTATGTTACCCTGTTCACAATACTGTAACAGTCTGATCAAAATAAATTTCTCCATCATTTTACATACATAATGATGTTGTTGCATCCCCTGTGGGGATGCCGGGGGCTCTTTTCAGTGTAAATAGTATCCCCACCTTCTGGAAATTCTGTGCCAGAAATTTCCTCTTTTCTGTCACTTTCTTTGTTTCTGCCTTGTTCCTTTACTTTCTGTCCTTTCTTCTTATCATTTTCTGCCTTGCTGGTCCATTCACCTGTATGTGTCCGATAAAGCCTTATACAATTTCTCTTAGGATTGATAATTGGGTACATGTGTTAAGCGCATTTTTGGCTGTAGGGAGGTGAGATATGCGTAAGCAGTTTTAGGCAATTTATGCCTGTTTTTATATATGTGATCTCCCACCACGACATCAGTCTTAACTCGCAGTCAGTCGAACAGCACTAGGAGCTGAAAAGGTGACTGAGGGTCAATCTTGGGTGTTTTGACTTTTTCTCAAAATTGATTTCTGCAGACTATAATCTATCCCCCACAGAATTTTTTTTTCTTGAAAAAATATTATTAATCAATTTCAAATGGTATCTTAATGCACTGACCGCAGCAGAAAGAAAGCAATTTCTTACCAAAAGTACCCATTTTTGTCTTTTATTCTGAACCGTAACCTGTACAGTATCCGCACATGTAATGTACTGACAGAAAGCTCTTTGGTGACCTTTCAGATAATGACAGCGAAAATTAGAAATAAACTGGGTCAAAGCCACCAAATAAAGAAATTTAAGGAACATGTGTAGGAGAGCACACAAAAACTTTAGAGGTCGTTTTCTCAAAATGGCCGTCATACAACTTAATGATTTTAAACATACATAACTTCTACATTTTTTTGAGTACAAGCTTTATTCAAGTACCAAAATAATCAGCAGAATGTACACTTTCCAGTGATATGTATATCTCAAAATGCTAGTTAAGACTGATTTCGTGCTGGCAGGTCACATATGTTTTGGTGTCTTTTGTATGCTTAAATTTGTATTCAGGTGTGCTTTTTTTTTTCAATCCCCTGTGCGATAAACTGGATGTGCAGACAGTTTTAAGTAATTTTAGGTAATTTTTGTTGGTATTGTCAACCATGACAACAAAACAAAAACTTAATCCTTTCACTCCCTCTCCCTAGCCACCAAGCTTCCTGCAGGAAGCTGGTAGACAGTGTGCGGGAGTGAAAGGGTTAGGCTGTTGCAGCTTATGGACAGGGTAGGGGTGTGAAAGGGTTAAAGCCCAGCCGACTGAGCAGAGCCATATCAGGGCTATAACCGTTTCAAAAATGTACACCATGCCTCACTGGAGAAAGGGAAAAAACCCCACAAGGAAAATAAAATGAAGTGCACATATCAATGCATTCGCACACATAATCTAAGGACATGCCCCTGGTGTTGACCACTCTGTCCAATTTATCACAAGAGGATTAAAAAAAAAGACATAGGCCTATCTCAATACAAATGTAAACGTAACTTAGGACATTAAAACATACTTAAATTACACAGACACAGTCACAGAGACATTCACACTCACACACACACACACACACTCACACACACTCGCACTCACGCACACACGTATATACACACTCACACACACTCACACACACTCATACACACACACACTCACTCACCTACTCACTCACACTCACATACACACACACTCACATACACTCACACACATATATACACACACTCGCACACACTCACACACTCACACACTCACACTCACACACACTCACACATTCACACACACACACACACACACACTTACAAGCAGAAAACAACCTATGTGTGTGTTTTACCAGGTCCTCATCCCCAAACAAGGCAACCACACACACACACATCACACTGTCACACATTCACACACACACACACACACATTCACACACACACACACACACACACACACACACACACACACACACACATCACACACACACACACACACACACACACACACACACACACACACACACACACACACACACACACACACACACACACACACACACACACACACACACACACACACACACACACACATCACCACACACACACACACACACACACACATTCACACACACACACACACACACCACACACCACACACACACACACACACACACACACACCACACACACACACATTCACCCTTACAAGCAGAAAACAATCCATGTGATGTGTGTGTTTTACCAGGTCCCTCATCCTAAAACAAAGGCAACAATACACACTGTTTTTCTATCTGTACGTTAAGCGGGTAGGCCTCCATAGTGCCCTGTCTTTACCTTGTCAGAGACATTAACGGCGAGAGAGAGAGAGAGGAGAGAGAGAGAGAGAGAGAGAGAGAGAGAGAGAGACATACACACACTCAAAAAGAGTTAGAGAGAGAGAGAAACACAGACACATATACACAAACATACACACGCACACACACACACACACACACACACACACACACACACACAGAAAGAGAGAGAGAGAGAAGAGAGAGAGAGAGACAGAGACAGAGAAGCACAGAGAGAGAGAGAGAGAGAGGCAGAGGAACAGAAGACAAAGACAGCGAGAGAATCAGAGAGAGAGAGAGAGAACACACACACACACACACACACACACACACACACACACACACACACACACACACACACACACACACACACACACACACACAACACACATACATACACACAGAGGGAGAGAGAGATCAACAGAGAGACACACACTGGGGAAGAAAGAGAGAGAGAGAGGGAGAGAGAGAGAGACAGACAGACAGAGACAAAGACAGAGAGAGAGACAGACAGACAGAGACAGATAGATAGACAGACAAGAGAGAAAGACAGTTTCAGTTTCAGTTTCAGTTTCAGTTTCTCAAGAGGACGTCTCCCATGGCCTTCGCGAAGGCCACGGTCGATGCGTACGTCTCCGCGCTCGGAACGAATTCCATATACACTAACGTCACAGGTGTCATGTGTATGGCGATCATGGCTCAAGCATTAAGCCTGCACATGAACCCAGGAGCTGGCCAGGACCTGAGTCCGTACTTAGTCTATGTTTTATCTAGTGTGACCCACCAGCACGAAATCAGTCTTAACTAGCATTTTGGGCATTTTAGATATACGTATCACTGGAAAGTGTACATTCTGCTGATTATTTTGGTACTTGAACAAAGCTTGTACTCAAAAAAGTGTAGAAGTTATGTATGTTTAAAGTCATTAAGTTGTACGACGGCCATTTTGAGGAAACGGCCTCTAAAGTTTTTGTGTACTCTCCTACACATTTTCCTTAAATTTCTTTATTTGGTGGCTTTGACCCAGTTTGTTTATAATTTTCGCTGTCATTATCTAAAAGGTGCACCAAAGAGCTTTCTGTCAGTATATTATATGTGCGGGTACTGCAGAGGTTACAGTTTATAATAAGAGACAAAAAGAGGTACTTTTGGTAGGAAACTGCGTTCTTTCTGCTGCGATCAGTCATTAAAATACCGATTTAAATTGATTAATAATAATTTTTCAAGAAAAAATTTTTCTGTGGGGGATAGATTATAGTCTACAGAAATCAATTTTGAGAAAAAGTCAAAACACCCCAGATAGACCCTCAGTCACCTTTTCAGCTCCTAATGCTGTTCGACTGATTGCGAGTTAAGACTGATTTCGTGGTGGGAGGTCACTAGTCTATATTTTATCGCTATGACTCCCGCACCCTGTCCACCAGCATCCTGCATTGTCAACCACGCTAGTAAAGCAAAAAGGTTAATCCTCTGATTCCCT
>JAPXFY010000017.1:75016856-75026856 GCA_030674185.1 Monoplex corrugatus
CTCTCTCCCTGTCTCTCTCCCTGTCTCTCTCCTGTCTCTCTCTCTCTCTCCTTGTCTCTCTCCCTGTCTCTCTCCCGTCTCTTCCTGTCTCTCTCCCTGTCTCTCTCCTTGTCCTCTCTTCCCTGTCTCTCTCCCTGTCTCTCCTGTCTCTCTCCATGTTCTCTCTCCCTTGTCTCTCTCCCTGTCTCTCTCCTTGTCTCTCTCCTGTCTCTCTCCTGTCTCTCTCCCTGTCTCTCTCCTTGTCTCTCTCCTGTCTCTCTCCTTGTCTCTCTCCCTGTCTCTCTCCTTGTCTCTCTCCCTGTCTCTCCGTCTCTCTCCTGTCTCTCTCCTGTTCTCCTGTCTCCTCCTGTCTCTCTCCTGTCTCTCTCTCCCGTCTCTCTCTCTCTCTCCGTCTCCTCTCTCTCTGCTTGTCTCTCTCCCTGTCTCTCTCCCTGTCTCTCTCCCATGTCTCTCTCCATGTCCCTCCTTTTCTCCCTGTCTCTCTCCCTGTCTTCTCCTTCTCTCTCTTGTCTCTCTTCCCTGTCTTCTCCTTGTCTCTCTCCCGTCTCTCTCCATGTCTCTCTCCCTGTCTCTCTCCTTGTCTCTCTCCCTGTTCCTCCTGTCTCTCTCCTGTCTTCTCCTATGTCTCTCTCCCTGTCTCTCTCCTTGTCTCTCTCCCTGTCTCTCTCTGTCTCCTCCCTGTCTCTCTCCTCTGTCTCTCTCCGCTCTCTGTCTCTCCTTGTCTCTCTCCCTGTCTCTCTCCTGTCTCTCTCCTTGTCTTCTCCTTGTCTCTCTCCCTGTCTCTCTCCTTGTCTCTCTCCCTGTCTCTCTCCCTGTCTCTCTCCCTGTCTCTCTCCCCTGTCTCTCTCCTTGTCTCTCTCCATGTCTCTCTCCATGTCTCTCTCCATGTCTCTCTCCCTGTCTCTCTCCATGTCTCTCTCCATGTCTCTCTCCCTGTCTCTCTCCCTGTCTCTCTCCATGTCTCTCTCCCTGTCTCTCTCCATGTCTCTCTCCCTTCTCTCTCCCCGTCTCTCTCCCTGTCTCTCTCCCTGTCTCTCTCTTCTCTCCTTGTCTCTCTCCCTGTCTCTCTCCCTGTCTCTCTCCATGTCTCTCTCCCTGTCTCTCTCCCTGTCTCTCTCCATGTCTCTCTCCCTGTCTCTCTCTTCTCTCCATGTCTCCTCTCCTCCGTCTCTCTCCCTGTCTGTCTCCAGTCTCTCTCCCCTGTCTCTCTCTTCCTGTCTCTCTCTGTCTCTCTCTCCTGTCTCTCTCCCTGTCTCTCTCCCTGTCTCTCTCCCTGTCTCTCTCCCTGTCTCTCTCCGTGTCTCTCTCCCTGTCTCTCTCCCTGTCTGTCTCTTCTCTCCATGTCTCTCTCTCCCGTCTCTCTCCCTGTCTCTCGTCCCTGTCTCTCTCCATGTCTCTCTCCCCGTCTCTCTCCCTGTCTCTCTCCCTGTCTCTCTCTTCTCTTCATGTCTCTCTCCCTCTCTCTCTCTACCCGTCTCTCTCCCTGTCTCTCTCCCTGTCTCTCTCCTTCTCTGCTTGTCTCTCTCCCTGTCTCTCTCCATGTCTCTTCTCCCTGTCTCTCTCTGTCTCTCCTGTCCTCTCTCCCCGTCTGTCTCCCTGTCTCTCTCCTGTCTCTCTCCTTGTCTCTCTCCATGTCTCTCTCCCTGTCTCTCTCCCATGTCTCTCTCCCTGTCTCTCTCCCTGTCTCTCTCCCCGTCTCTCTCCCCGTCTCTCTCCATGTCTCTCTCCTTGTCTCTCTCCCTGTCTCTCTCTTGTCTCTCTCCCTGTCTCTCTCCAATGTCTCTCTCCCTGTCTCCCTTCTCCCATGTCTCTCTCCCTGTCTCTCTCCCATGTCTCTCTCCCCTGTCTCTCTCTCTCCCGTCTCTCTCCCTGTCCTCTCTTCTTGTCTCTCCGTCTCCCTGTCTCTCTCCCTGTCTCTCTCCATGTCTCTCTCCCATGTCTCTCTCCATGGTCTCTCTCCATGTCTCTCTCCCCTGTCTCTCTCTCCATGTCTCTCTTCCTGTCTCTCTCTCTCCCTGTCTCTCTCCATGTCTCTCTCCCCTGTCTCTCTCCATATCTCTCTCCCTGTCTCTCTCATGTCTCTCTCGATGTCTCTCTCCCTTCTCTCTCTCTCCCGTCTCTCTCCCTGTCTCTCTCTCCCTGTCTCTTCTCTCTGTCTCTCTCTCTCCCTGTCTCTCTCCATGTCTCTCTCCCTGTCTGTCTCTCTCCCTTGTCTCTCTCTCCTGTCTTCTCCCTGTCTCTCTCCCTGTCTCTCTCCTGTCTCTCTCCTGTCTCTCTCCCTGTCTCTCACCGTCTCACCCCTGTCTTCTCCCCATGTCTTCCACTACCCCCCCCCCCCCCCCCCCCCCCCCCCCCCCCCCCCCCCCCCCCCCCCCCCCCCCCCCCCCCCCCCCCCCCCCCTCCCCCCCCCCCCCCCCCCCCCCCCCCCCCCTAACAGCCAGACCCTCCCATCCCTCTTGTCTATGTAGCCACCCGGAGAAACGGCACACCTGATGTTTATCGCGACGTGTTGTGGGCCGGGTACCCGGGGTAAGGGACACCCGTATCTCCTTACCTCTCGCCATGTCACAAGACTGGCCCCGCCACCTTCGTACGTTCTATGATAGCCCATTGCTGCTGTCAACCGATTTTCTTTTTTTTTTGTTTTTTTGTTTTCGTTTTTGTTTTCTCCCTAAACTCAAGTTTTTTTGTTTTTTTTAGATCTACCTGTGCCTTCTTCTGTTTTCAGGTGTGTGTGTGTTGTTTGTGTGTGTGTGTTTGTGTTTGTGTGTTGTGTTGTGTTTGTGTTTGTGTGTGTGTGTTTGTGTTTTTGTGTGTGTTTGTGTTTGTGTGTGTTTGTGTTTGTGTGTGTGTGGTTTTGTGTGTGTGTGGTTTGTGTTGGTGTGTTTGTTTTTTTGGTTTGTGTGTGTGTTTGTTGTTTGTGTTGTGTGTGTGTGTGTGTGTGTTTGTGTTGTGTTTGTGTTGTGTGTTTGTGTTTTGTGTTTGTGTGTGTGTGTTTGTGTGTTGTGTTTGTGTTTGTGTGTGTGTGTTTGTGTTTGTGTTTGTTTGTGTGTGTGTTTTGTGTGTTGTGTTTGTGTGTGTTTGTGTTTGTGTGTGTGTGTTTGTGTTTGTGTGTGTGTGTTTGTGTGTTGTGTGTTTGTGTTTGTGTTTGTGTTTGTGTTTGTGTGTGTGTGTGTTTTGTGTTTGTGTGTGTGTGTTTGTGTTTGTGTGTGTGTGTGTTTGTGTTTGTGTGTGTTGTGGTTTGTGTTTGTGTTTGTGTGTGTGTTGTGTGTTTGTGTGTGTGTGTTTGTGTGTGTGTTTGTGTTTGTGTGTGTGTGTGTTTGTGTTTGTGTTGTGTGTGTGTGTGTGTGTGTTGTGTGTGTGTTTGTGTGTTGTGTGTGTGTGTGTTTGTGTTTGTGTGTGTGTGTGTTTGTGTTTGTGTGTGTGTGTGTTGTGTTTGTGTGTGTGTGTTTGTGTTTGTGTGTGTGTGTTTGTGTTTGTGTGTGTGTGTTTGTGTTTGTGTGTGTGTGTTTGTGTTGTGTTTTGGTTGTGTCGTTGTTGTGTTTGTGCATTGTGTTGTGTTTGCAGTTTTGTTTTGTGTTTTTGTTTTGTGTTTGTTTTGTTTGTTGTTTTGTTTTTTTGTTTGTTTGTGTATGTTGTGTGTTTTTTGTGTTTTTTGTGTTTTGTGTATGTGTGTTTGTTTTAGTGTGTGTGTGTTTGTTTGTGTTGTGTGTGTGTGTGTGTGTGTGTGTGTGTGTGTTGTGTGTGTGTGTGTGTGTGTTTGTGTTTGTGTGTGTGTGTTTGTGTTTGTGTTGTGTGTGTGTGTGTTGTGTGTGGTGAGTGAGGGGGGTGTGTGAGTGAGTGAGTGGATGGTGTGGTTTGTGTGTGAGGAGATGTGTTGGGTTTGGTGTGTTGTGGTAGTGTGTGTGAGTGTGTGTGTGGTGTGTGGTTGTAGTGTGTGTGTGTGTGTGTGTGTGATTGTGTTTGTGTGTGGGGTGAAGGATGGTAGTGGAGAGTGTGGATGTGTTGGTTTGATGGTGGTGTGTAGTGTGTTAGGGTGGTGTGGTGTGTGGTGGTGTGAGATGGTGTGTGGGTGTGGGTGTGATGGGGGTGTGGTGATAGTGTGAGGGAGTGTGGGTGGGAGTGTAGTGAGTGTGTGGTGTGTGCATGATGTGAGTGAATAGGTGGGTGTGCTGTGAATGGAGTGTGTGTATGTGGTGATGGTGTTGATGTGGTGGTGTGTATGTGTTATGGTGTGTGTGAATTGGAATGTGTGTGTGATGTAGGGTGTGGTGTTTTGTGATGGGTGTGTAGTGAGTGGGTTTGTGTGTGAGTGTGTTTGTGTGATGTGGGTCGTGAGTGATGTGGTCGACTTTGTATTGTGTGGCGTGTGTGATGGTTATAGAGAGTACCTTGTCAACATACAAGCCAGCCGCTTGGCATGGTTATTTTGGGTCCTTTTCCATCTAGGGCCATGGACTATAGATCTGATGTTTGTTGTTATACTTATTTTTGTTTTAAAGCCCAGCCGACTGCGTAGAGCCACATCAGGGCTATAACCGTTTCAAAACATACACAATACTTCAACAGGAAAAAAAAAAAAGGAAAGAAAATTAAGTACACATATCAAAGCATTTGTGGACAAAATATAAGGACATACCCCTGATGCTGACCACTCCGTCTAATTTATCGCACAGGGGATTTAAAAAACCACACCTGAATACATATTTAAACATAACTAAGGAGACTAAAACATATATAAGAACGGGCCTAAATTACCTAAAATTGCTTCCGCTATTCTTTTCCCTAGAGCCAAAAATGCACTCAATACATGCACCCAATCATCAATCCTAAAAGAAAGTGTGTAAGATTTTGTCGAACATACATAAGTGAATGGATCAACAAGGCAGACAATGACAGGAAGAAGTGACAGAAAGCAAAAGAGGAAGAAAGAAACAAGAGAGTGACAGAAAAGAGGAAATTTCTAGCACAAAATTTCCTGAAGGTGGGGGGTATTGTTTATACTGAAAGAGCCCTTGGCATCCCCACGGGGGTGGGGGTGGAGGGTGGGTGTACAAAGATATGAGAACTGTATGTAGAACATGTGATTCAGGTAGAACCAGAACCCTCGCTAGGTAGAAACTAAAGATTTCGCCAGCAAACAGAGTCAGTGCGCTTGACATGGCCATTTTGAGTTCTTTTCCATCACTTTACTCACTCACTCACTTGCTTGCTTGCTTGCTTGCTCGCTTACTATCTTGCTTACTTACTTACTTGTTTACTTACTTATTTACTTGCTTGCTTGCTTACTTACCTATCTGATTAACAAAATATTGTCTTCACCAGTTGATAGACAGCTGTGCATTTGGGCATTGACTAGGGGTGGCTGGGTGGGTGGTTCTGTCATGTGAGACGAGTTTATACAGAATAGCTAGTTGTGTTGTGATTCAGACTTTTAATTATTTATTTATTTACTTTATACATATGTTCGTTTCTTGAAGGTAAGATACACACATACACATGTCATTTACATGTAACCAAGATTATTCCAGTGGTAGGCTGATAAAATACCAGTATAAAATATAGACTATGTAAAGCATAGTCTGGGTAGGGCCTCAGGACCTGGCCTGCTCATGGGTTTATGTGCAGGCTTAAGGCTTGTGCCACGGTCACCACCTGTGACGTTAGTGCATATGGAATTCGTTCCGAGCGCGGAGACGTCATCTTGAGAAACTGAAACTGAAACAAAGGGATGTGAACTGTGTAGCTCTGATGTCTTAAGTTCAGTCTCAGCCTGCGGCATTAAAAAAACAAACAAAAAAACAACAAACAACTGGCCTGTTCGCTTTTGCCCATTTCAATGTTTCCATCATTATGGAGGTGTCGGCTTAGTGTTTCATAGGTCACTTCCCCATCCTTCGCGCTTCAAGATCTTGAAAGTGTATAGGATTTTGTCAAAAGCTCACAAGAGACTGCCAGTTAATTATTAATAGGCTGGACGGAGCTCGTATGGAAATGTCTCTGTGCGATAAATCCTTCTTGTAAACTAACACACACACACACACACACACACACACACACACACACACACACACACACACACACACACACACACACACACACACACACACACACACACACACACACACACACACACACACACACACACACACACACACACACCACACTTACACACACACACACTACAACACACACACACACACACACACACACACACACACACCACACACACACACACACACACACACACACACACACACACACACAAAACCAGAAAAAGTACAAAAATGATAGTCTGAATTTCATAATCAACACAACACATTTAGTAAGCAAGTTAATGTTAGTAGATCTATACAGTCCCTTATGTATAGGTGGACACTCGATGCATTCAAAACAAAGTACACCAGAAATATTGTCTGTTTTTGTGGACAGAAAATAACAACTGGTCATTCACTTTCCTGCATAAAAATAAAACGATACATTCCGTTACTTTCTAAAAAACACAATTTCCAACATATTTGGATCAAAGTTTTTAAAATACGAATTTTGTTTGTCAGCCTGTCAAAAGGTTCAATAGCTAAATATTTATAAATCGGTACATAGTTCATAGTTACAGTTCACTAGTTTATTGCTTCAATATATATATATATATATATATATATATATAATAATATATATAATATATATTATGTATATATATTGTTTTCTTTTTCGCTTCTTCAATTGTTATCATTTCTTTCAATGTTTGTAACTCGTTACACTCTCTGTTCATAGTTACAGTTAACTGGCAATTTATTGTTTACATAGTTGTTGTAGCACGCTGCTTCTTATGTTATCTTTTCGTTCTCCTCTTCCTCTGCCCCTCCTGCATCTACATTCCTTCCCCACACCGTTTTCTTTTCTTTTTTTCGTATAAATACTTTTTTCGTCTAAAATCACCAAAGTAAATAGACATGAAACCAATGACCACCACTACCACCACCACCACACACAAAACCCCACACACTCTTTGGCGATGTCCTTGATGCTGTTACGCCGCTGACAGGTCTGAAAGGCACCCGAATAGAAAATGTACACCCACAACGGGTAAGGGAATAGGGGTGGAGACACCTGTCATCCTTCCCTTTGATGTTGAGCGGCGCCCAGGTGAGCCGGAAAATGTGTTCGGGTACACGAGGTGCCAGGTAAGAGTTGAACATTGAGGAGGGTCTGTTCACTGTCATTTTGTCTCCTTTTCTTCTCCCTCAAGGTCCTGTTTTCATTCACTCTTCTTTTTCCTTTTTTTTTTTCATAAGTAAGAGCCACGAGAAAAAAAACTAGACTAAAAAAGAAACCAGGTGGATAGACTCAGAGAGAAAATATTAGTTTTTCAGAGTGGATGGCGAGAGAAAGAGGTACGAGATATACTTGCAACGACATAAGATAGATTCGTATGGAGGGCCACCATCACCAACGCTATTGGCTCATTTCCCCCTTTTTTTCTCTTATAAGTAAGGGCCACAAGAAAAGCTGGAGGGGAAAAGAGAACAGTCAGATAGACACAGAGAGAAAATATAGTTTTACAGAGTGGATGAGGACAGAAATGGCAATGAGATATACTTGGGGCGACATAGGATAGATTCGTTTGGAGGACTTTAATTGCCAACGTCATTGTCTCATTTTCTCTTTTCCCCAGGATTCTACTTTTCACTTACTGTTTTTTCTTTTGTAAGAGCCACAGGAAAAGCTAGAGAGAAAAGCAACACCAGGTGGACAGACCCAGACAGAAAATATTAGTTTTCCAGAGTGGATGGGGACAGGAAGGGGTGGGAGATATACTTGCAGCGACATAATACAGGTTTGTATGGAGGGCCATGATCGCCAACGCCATGCAGCATGAGACATGATGATGATGATGAACTAAAAGCCTGATTGTCTTGTTTCTTTGTACAAGTCAGAGAGTGTGGCTTACTGGATACAGCTCAGGGATTCGGCGACAAAAGAGAGATTCGTATGGAGGGCTATGATCACCAATGCCCTGCGGCAGGGCACATGATAATGATGATGATATGATGATGATATGATGATATGATGATGATGATGACGATTTGATGATAATGATGATGATGATGATGATGATGATGATGATGATGATATGATGATGATGATGATATGATGATGATGATGAGACGATGATGATGATGAGATGATGATGATGAGATAGAGATGATGATATGATGATGATGATGAGATGATGATGATGATGAAGAAGAGAAGAAGAAGAAGAGATGATGATGATGATGATGATGATGATGATGATGATGATGATGATGATGATGATGAACTAAAAGCCTGCTTGTCTTGTTCGCTTGTACAATTTGGAACGTTTGCCTTAACCCTTTGACTCCCGCACCCTGTCCACCAGCATCCTGCATTGTCAACCATGCTAGCAAAGTCAAAACTTAACCCTTTGACTCCTTTACCCTGTCCACCAGCATCCTGCATTGTCAACCATGCTAGCAAAGTCAAAACTTAACCCTTTGACTCCTTCACCCTGTCCACCAACATCCTGCATTGTCAACCATGCTAGCAAAGTCAAAACTTAACCCTTTGACTCCTTCAACCTGTCCACCAACATCCTGCATTGTCAACCATGCTAGCAAAGTCAAAACTTAACCCTTTGACTCCTTCACCCTATCCACCAGCATCCTGCATTGTCAACCATGCTAGCAAAGTCAAAACTTAACCCTTTGACTCATTCACCCTATCCAACAGCTTCCTGCAAAACTTGACCATTTGACTCCTGCACCCTATCCATTAGCTTGCTTGCAAGAACCGTGGATAGGGTGAGGGAGTCAAAGGATTAGATTTTTGCAGTTGGTGGATAGGATGTGGGAGTCAAAAGATTAGGTTTTTGCAGTTGGTGGATAGGGTGTGGGAGTCAAAGGGTTAACAGTTCTAGCTCAGGGATTCTGCCAGAAGGTTCGGGATGAAGTGTATGTGGAATTGTGGGAGTGCATTAAGTGCTTCTTGAAAACATTCCATTGAATGTCTGTGCTAGTTGGCTTACCACCACCATCATCATCATCATCATGTGCCCTGCCGCGTGGCGTTGGCGATCATGGCCCTCCATACAAAACTATCCCTTGTCGCAGCAGGTACATCTCCCACCCTCTCTGTCCTCAGCCACCCTGCAAGTCCGTCCAATATTTTCTTCCTGTTTCTACCTGGTGCTCTCTTTCCTTCCAGCTTTCCTGCAGTGACCAGGTGCTCTAATTTGTCTTTCCTCTTAAAATGTTCGATAATTGTTGCTTGTCTTTTCTTATGATTTCTTGTGACCGCCTCCTTCAAGATTGTCTCGTTTTTTTTCTTTGCTGTATATGGAATTCTCAATATTCTTCTTAGAAACCGCATTTCAGTTGCCTGAATCTGGTTCAGACTTTGCGTGTTGACTGTCCACGCCTCACATCCGTACAACAGTATCGGTTCTATATAACATTCAAGAACTCTCTTCTGATGTTAATTGACAGGCATTTGTTGGTAAGAATGCTTTTCATCTTATTGAATGCTGTTTTGGCTTGACTGATTCTGCTGGCTATTTCTGATGTGCATCTGCCGTCTGGTGAGATGACCGTTCCCAGATTTTTAAACTTATCAACTTGTCTCAAAGTTGTACTATTTGCTGCTATTTTGTTTTTGTTTTTCTTTTTTTTTCTTTCTTTTTTGTTGCTGTGATTACCATGACTTAATAAGAATTATAATGATAATGATAATTACAGTATTCATATCGCGCCAAATCTTGACAATTGAAATCAAGACGCTTCCACGCACCTACGCGTGCGATCAACGCAGACCACCTTACAACACACGAAGAAAAACAAATCCGTACATATCGCCATTTTGATGGATATTTAACACCGTACCTGTCCGATCGTCTCGGCACATATCAAACACGATGCTCCCCGCCATCTTCAAGACAAAAGCTTCTGATGGTGCCAAAACACAATGCAGGAAGCTGGTG
>JAPXFY010000017.1:75031856-75036856 GCA_030674185.1 Monoplex corrugatus
CAGGCCAAAGGGAGGGTGGACAGGGCCAAAGGGAGGGTGGACTGAGCCAAAGGGAGGGTGGACAGGGCCAAAGGAAGGGTGGACAGAGGGTGGACAGAGCCAAAGGGAGGGTGGACAGAGGGGCAGAGCAAAGGAAGGGTGGACAGAGGGTGGACAGAGCCAAAGGGAGGGTGGACAGGGCCAAAGGTGAGGGTGGACAGAGCCAAAGGAGGGTGGACAGAGCCAAAGGGAGGTGGACAGAGCCAAAGGAGGGTGGACAGAGCCAAAGGGAGGGTGGACAGAGCCAAAGGGAGGGTGGACAGAGCCAAAGGGAGGGTGGACAGAGCCAAAGGGAGGGTGGACAGAGCCAAAGGGAGGGTGGACAGAGCCAAAGGGAGGGTGGACAGAGCCAAAGGGAGGGTGGACAGAGCCAAAGGGAGGGTGGACAGAGCCAAAGGGAGGGTGGACAGCAAGAGGTGGACAGGCCAAAGGAAGGGTGGACAGAGCCAAAGGAGGGTGGACAGAGCCAAAGGGAGGGTGGACAGAGCCAAAGGGAGGGTGGACAGAGCCAAAGGGAGGGTGGACAGGGCCAAAGGGAGGGTGGACAGAGCCAAAGGGAGGGTGGACAGAGCCAAAGGGAGGGTGGACAGGGCCAAAGGAAGGGTGGACAGAGCCAAAGGGAGGGTGGACAGGCCAAAGGGAGGGTGGACAGGGCCAAAAGGGATGAGGGGTGGACAGAGCCAAAGGGAGGGTGGACAGGGCCAAAGGAAGGGTGGGACCAGAGGGTGGACAGAGCCAAAGGGAGGGTGGACAGGGCCAAAGGGAGGGTGGACAGGGTGGACAGAGCCAAAGGGAGGGTGGACAGAGCCAAAGGAGGGTGGACAGGCCAAAGGAAGGGTGGACAGAGCCAAAGGGGAGGGTGGACAGAGCCAAAGGGAGGGTGGACAGAGCCAAAGGGAGGGTGGACAGAGGCCAAAGGAAGGAAGGGTGGTGACAGGCCAAAGGGAGGGTGGACAGAGCCAAAGGGAGGGTGGACAGGGCCAAAGGGAGGGTGGACAGAGCCAAAGGGAGGGTGGACAGAGCCAAAGGGAGGGTGGACAGAGCCAAAGGGAGGGTGGACAGAGCCAAAGGGAGGGTGGACAGAGCCAAAGGGAGGGTGGACAGAGCCAAAGGGAGGGTGGACAGAGCCAAAGGGAGGGTGGACAGAGCCAAAGGGAGGGTGGACAGAGCCAAAGGGAGGGTGGACAGAGCCAAAGGGAGGGTGGACAGGGCCAAAGGGAGGGTGGACAGAGCCAAAGGGAGGGTGGACAGGGCCAAAGGGAGGGTGGACAGGGCCAAAGGGAGGGTGGACAGGGCCAAAGGAGGGTGGACAGGGCCAAAGGAGGGTGGACAGAGCCAAAGGAGGGTGGACAGGGCCAAAGGAGGGTGGACAGGGCCAAAGGAGGGTGGACAGGCCAAAGGGAGGGTGGACAGAGCCAAAGGGAGGGTGGACAGGGCCAAAGGGAGGGTGGACAGGGCCAAAGGGAGGGTGGACAGAGCCAAAGGAGGGTGGACAGGCCAAAGGGAGGTGGACAGGGCCAAAGGAGGGTGGACAGGCCAAAGGGAGGGTGGACAGGGCCAAAGGGAGGGTGGACAGAAGTGGACAGGGCCAAAGGAGGGTGGACAGGGCCAAAGGAGGGTGGACAGGCCAAAGGAGGTGGCAGGCCAAAGAGGGTGGACAGGGCCAAAGGGAGGGTGGACAGAGCCAAAGGAGGGTGGACAGGGCAAAGGGGTGGACAGGGCCAAAGGGAGGGTGGACAGAGCCAAAGGGAGGGTGGACAGGCCAAAGGGGGGTGGACAGGGCCAAAGGAGGGTGGACAGAGCCAGATAGGGCAAAGGGGTGATGGAAGGGCCAAAGGGGTACAGGGGTGGACAGGGCCAAAGGGAGGGTGGACAGGGCCAAAGGGAGGGTGGACAGAGCCAAGGGGGGTGGACGACAAAGGAGGGTGGACAGGCCAGGAGGGTGGACAGACAAGGGGGTGGACAGGCCAAGGGGGGTGACATGGGGGTGGGTGACAGGGCCAAGGACAGTTACAGGCAGAGGAGACAAGTCAAGGGGTGGTGCACCCCCTTTCTTGGTGGGGTATGCACGTTACATGGGTGTGTGCACGTTACATGGGTGTGTGCACGTTACATGGGGGTGTGCACGTTACATGGGGGTGTGCACTTTACATGGGGGTGTGCACGTTACATGGGGGTGTGCACTTTACATAGGGGTGTGCACGTTACATGGGGGTGTGCACTTTACATGTGGGTGTGCACTTTACATGTATGGGGTGTGCACGTTACATGGGGTGTGTGCACTTTACATGGGGGTGTGCACTTTACATGGGGGTGTGTGCACGTTACATGGGGTGTGTGCACGTTACATGGGGTGTGTGCACTTTACATGGGGGTGTGCACTTTACATGGGGTGTGTGCACGTTACATGGGGGGTGTGCACGTTACATGGGGGGTGTGCACGTTAAATGGGGGGTGTGCACTTTACATGGGGGGTGTGCACGTTACATGGGGGTGTGCACGTTACATGGGGGTGTGCACTTTACATGGGGTGTGCACTTTACATGGGGTGTGTGCACGTTACATGGGGGGTATGCACTTTACATGGGGGTGTGCACGTTACATTGGGGTGTGCACTTTACATGGCGGGTGTGCACGTTACATGGGGGTGTGCACTTTACATGGGGGTGTGCACGTTACATAGGTGTGTGCACGTTACATGGGGTGTGTGCACTTTACATGGGGATGTGCACGTTACATGGGGGTGTGCACGTTACATGGAGTGTGTGCACTTTACATGGGGGTGTGCACTTTACATGGGGGTGTGCACTTTACATGGGGGTGTGTGCACTTTACATGGGGGTGTGCACTTTACATGGGGTGTGTGCACTTTACATGGGGGTGTGCACGTTACATGGGGTGTGTGCACGTTACATGGGGGTGTGCACTTTACTTGGGGGGTGTGCACTTTACATGGGGGTGTGCACTTTACATGGGGGTGTGTGCACGTTACATGGGGGTGTGCACGTTACATGGGTGTATGCACTTTACATGGGGGTGTGCACGTTACATAGGTGTGTACACGTTATATGGGGTGTTTGCACTTTACATGGGGGTGTGCACGTTACATGGGGGTGTGCACTTTACATGGGGGGGAGCACTTTACATGGGTGTGTGCATGTTACATGGGTGTGTACACGTTACATGGGTGTGTGCACGTTACATAGGGGTGTGCACGTTACATGGGTGTGCACGTTACATGTGGGTGTGCACGTTACATGGGGGTGTGCACGTTGCATGAGGATGTGCACATTATATGTTACACAGGGTGTGCACGTTACATGGAGGTGTGCACTTTACATAGGGTGTGCACGTTACATAGGTGTGTGCACTTTACATAGGGGTGTGCACGTTACATGGGGTTGTGCACGTTACATGGGTGTGTGCACGTTACATGGGTATACACGTTACATGGGTGTGTGCACGTTACATAGGGGTGTGCACGTTACATAGGGGTGTGCACGTTACATGGGTGTGTGCACGTTATATGTGTGTGTGCACGTTACATGGGGTGTGCACGTAACATGAGGGTGTGCACGTTACACGTTGCATAGGGGTGTGCACTTTACATGGGTGTGTGCACGTTACATGGGTGTGTGCACGTTACATGGTGTGTGCACATTACATGGAGGTGTGCACGTTACATGGGGGTGTGTACGTTACATGGGGGTGTGCACGTTACATAGGGGTGTGCACGTTACATGGGGGTTTGTACGTTACATGGGGGTGTGCACGTTACATAGAGGTGTGCACGTTACATGGGGGTGTGCACGTTACATGGTGTGTGCAGTTACATGAGGGTGTGCACGTTACATAGGTGTGTGCACGTTACATGGGGGTGTGCACGTTACATAGGTGTGTGCACGTTACATGGGTGTGTGGACGTTACATAGGTGTGTGCACGTTACATGGGGTGTGTGCACGTTACATGGGGGTGTACACGTTACATGTGTGTGTTCACGTTACATGGGTGTGTGCATGTTACATAGGTGTGTGCACATTACATGTGGGTGTGCACGTTACATGTGGGTGTGCACGTTACATGAGGGTGTGCACGTTACATGGGGGTGAGCACGTTACTTGAGGGTGTGCACGTTACATGGGGGAAACGAACGGGGTGGGGGAAGGGAGAAAGGGGTGGGTGTGGGTGAAAGAGTTATGACGGTTTTTCTTTTTTCTTCTTGTTGTTGTTCTTATTCTTTTCGTTCTTGTTTGTCTTCTTCTTCTTTTTTTTGTTTGTTTTTAATATTCTTCATCTTCTTCATTGTTTTCTTGTTCTTCTTCTTCTTGTTCTTGTTCTTTGTCTTGCTTGTCTTCTTTTCCTTCATTTAATTATTTGTTTTTTTTTCGTCTTCTCCTTTCCTCTTCATTTTCTTCTCTTTTCTTCTTGTTCTTCTGTTTCTTCTTGTTCTTCTTGTTCTTGTTCTTGTTCTTGTTCTCCTTCTTCTTCTGCTTCTTCTACCTTTCATCATCATCATCATCATCATCATCATCATCATCATCATCATCATCATCATCATCATCATCATCTTCATCATCATCTTCATCATCATCATCATCATCATCATCATCATCATCATCATCATCATCATCATCATCATCATCATCATCATCATCATCATCATCATCATCATCATCATCATCGTCGTCGTCGTCGTCGTCGTTGTCATCGCCTCTCTCCCCTCTCCCCCTCTCTCTCACACCTGCTCTCTCTGTATGTCTGACTGTCTGTCTATCTGTCTCTCCCCTCTCTCTCACTTCTCCTCTGTCTGTCTGTCCGTCTGTCTCTCTCCTCATCTGTATGTCTGTCTGTCTCTCTCTGTTCCCTCCTCTTCCCCTCTCTCTCACTCTTGCTCTGTCTGTCTGTCCGTCTGTCTCTCTCCTCATCTGTATGTCTGTCTGTCTCTCTCTGTTCCCTCCTC
>JAPXFY010000017.1:75054356-75059356 GCA_030674185.1 Monoplex corrugatus
AGGTACCCAGGCAGGATCGAACCCCAGACCTTGTGATTGGAAGTCTAACGTCTTAACCACTGGACTATAGCCTTCGTCTACAACCAGTTTCTGTACCTGGCGAAACCCCCCCTTCCCCACCCCCACCCCCGTACATCATGCATCTTGTTTTTCAGCTTGGCTGTTTCGCTGCTGCAATTCACCCTCTCTTTCTCTCCAGCCACCCGTTTAACTTGGCCACCCGGTTTGCGCTGTGTTTTGTCTCTAACCACCCGTTCAATTTCATCAGCCTGAGTGTCACTTTATTTTCTCCCTTTTTATCTAATCTGGAACGTATCATCATTATTACTCATCATCATCATCATCATCAGGTGCCCTGCCGCATGGCGTTGGCGACCATGGACTTCCAACCATCTCTATCTCTAGTTGCCCCCAGCATCTCCCCTACCCTCTTCATCCCCAGCCACTCTGCAAGTCCATCCAGCATTCTCTCCCTGGGTCTACCTGGTGCTCTCTTTCCCTCCAGCTTTCCCGTCGTGACCAGGTGCTCTAAATCCCCCTTCCTCATAAAATGGCCTATAAATGTTGCTTGTCTTTTCCTAATCTTCCTTATGAGTGATCTGTTTGTGTCTGCCTCCATCAAGACTGTCTCGTTTGTTTTCTTTGCTGTCCATGGAACTCTCAACATTCTTCTGAGAAACCACATCTCGGCTGCCTCGATCCTGCTCTGGCTTTGCTTGCTGACTGTCCACGCCTCGCATCCGTACAACAGTATTGGTTCTATATAACATTCAAGGACTCTCTTTCTGATGTTAATTGATAGGCATTTGTTGGTAAGAATGCTTGTCATCTTCTTGAATGCTGTTTTGGCTTGGCCGATTCTGCCAGCTATTTCCGATGTGCTTCTGCCGTCTGATGAAATGACCGTTCCCAGGTATTTGAACTTATTAACCTATCATTATTACTGGTAACCTTTTAAAGCCCGGCCATTTGCTCAGAAACATGTCCAGGCTTATAACTATCACAGGCTATAAACACACACATATCTAAACATGTCGATGACTTTGGGGAAAAAAAACAAAACTTGGAAAAGAAATTTAAATCTACATATCACTGCATTCTCACAAGGTTATGCTGATGGCGTTGGCCGTTCCGCTGAATTTATCACAGGGGATTAAAAAAAAGCAAAACAAAATGAAGCAAGCAAGCAAGCAAGCAAGCAAGCAAACAAGCAAGCAAGCAAGCAAGCAAGCAAGCAAGCAAACAAACAAACAAACAAACAAAAACAAATAAACAAACAAACAAAAACCAACCCAACCAACCAACCAACCAACCAACCAACCAACCAACCAACCAACTAACCAACTAACCAACCAACCAATCAACCAACCAACTAACCAACCAACCAACCAACCAACCAACCAACCAACCAACCAACCAACTAACCAACCAACCAACCATCCAACCAACCAACCAACCAACCAACTAACCAACCAACCAACCAACCAACCAACAAACAAAAATAAAAACAAACATAAAAAGCATACAAACAAACAAACACACAAGCAAGCAAGCAACGAACGAACAAACAAACAAATATATATATATATATATATATATATATATATACAATCCCAGAGCGAACCAATCAACTGTGAAAATTGGATGCTGTTCATGTTCATGACAATTGCTGGGGAAACGTCGAGGAGGTCAAGATCATTCGTAACATCAGCCTTCAGAGTCAGGGTTCTGCCTTGTCCACGTCGAAGGTTGACACAGTCGCTGAGGTTGCCAGACAATATGTCACAAACAAAAAAACAAACAAACAAACAAACAAACACAAAAACCAAAAAACACGAAACAAACAAACAAAAACAAAAAGAAAGAAAGAAAGAAGAAAGAAAGAAAGTAAGAAACAACCAATAGCAACAACAACAACAATAGTAAGAAAATCCCGAACACAAAAGCATAAATACAGGGGGCGTAAAAGTAGGTATACAGTTATGAAAAAAGAAAACACGTACAATACTCATTGCATTTATTATACAAACAAATGAATATTGCATATACATGTAATAACAAGCACAGCCTTAATCCCTCAGATACTCAAACTGCTTGCCGTCGGTATTCACACACTCCTCTAATCGAGAGCTGAATTAAACATTATAATAATGATGTAATACTTACTGTATACCTACTTTTGCACCCCCCTGTTTAATTAAGTACACACAAACATACAGTAAAGCTGGCTTATACTATCTAAAATTACCACAAAACAGTTCACATTTCCTTGAGATCAAAATGCATATAATACATGTACCCAGTTATCAATCCTAACAGACAGAAGGTACATAAGGCTTTATAGAACACATACAGGTCAATGGACCAGCAAGGCAGAAAACGAGAAAGAAGAGATGACAGAAAGCAAAGGAACAAGACAGAAACAAAGAGAGTGACAGAAAAGAGGAAATTTCTAACACAGAATTTCCAGAAGGTGGGGATACTGTTTATACTGAAAGACCCCCGGCAACCCAATCATGTAATGTAATCTTAATATGTATGTAGTTCATATGAACGTAAGATGTCTGTTTATCTGTTTTTTTGATGTATTTGTTTTGTTGTCTTGTGAGTTTTTATTTTGTTTTGTTTTGCTTGTTTGTTTGGTCGGAAACTTCTTTGTTCTTTACCTGATGGTTTAATTCATGAAATATACACATTTTGTTTTCTATCAATCCACCCGTTATCCCCCTGTGGAGATGCCGGGGACTCTTTCAGTATAAATAATATCCCCACTTTCTGGAAATTCTGTGTTAGAAATTTCCTCTTTTCTGTCGCTCTCTTTGTTTCTGTCTTGTTTCTTTGCTTTCTGTCACTTCTTCCTATCATTTTCTGCCTTGCTGGTCCATTCACCTGTATGTGTTTGATAAAGTCTTATACACTTTCTCTTTGGATTGATAATTGGGTACATGTATTCAGTACAATTTTGGCTGTAGAGATATGAGATACGCGGAAGCAATTTTAGGTAATTTAGGCCTGTTTTTGTATGTTTTAGTATCCTTAGTTATGTTTCAATTTATATTCAGGTCTGTTTTGGTCAAATCCCCTGTGCGATAAATTGGATGGACCGGTCAACGTCAGGAGCATGTCCTTAGATTATGTGCGCGAATGCATTGATACGTGTACTTAATTTTCTTTTCCTTTTTCTCTGTTGAAGTATTGTGTATGGATTTGAAACGGTTATAGTCCTGATATGGCTCTACGCAGTCGGCTGGGCTTTAAACAATAATAACAGAATCTTACCCATTTAATTTCATCACCTGCCTGATAGGTAAAAGTTGGAGATTATTCCCATCTCCCAGGTCAACATATATGCAGATCTGTTAGTGCCACCCCCACCCCCCCTCGTGTGTACACGTACACAAAATATCATTTATGCACGTTAAAGATCCTGAGAGTCAGATCAGTGTCGTTTCACTTTCCATCAATCCATCCACAAACACATTGCGATTTCATCGAGTCCTCTTCTCCTACTGGACAAAGCAGCATGGAAGTTTCAGTCTTTTCTTCCTAATTTTTGTATCTGGTGTTTGTTTGTTTGTGATCTTACATTCATGCTTGACAAAGGCCAGCTGGCCGAAAATTTTCGCCTGTCTCGTCATGTCTTGTATTAAATACGCGTTCTGATTCTATTTTGTGTTTTTTACTGGATCAATCCACCCATTTAGCTCGAGAGCTTGTGTGACAATTATATTTTCTGTAAGTTCACCCGTTTCATTTCATCACAAGCATTTGCTTTTTCTCTCTCTCTCTTTCCATCCGCCTAAAATTAAATTCATCAAATGTACATACTTCATTTTCAAACCATTAACACCTTTAACCCTTTGACTCCCGCACCCTGGCCACCAGCATCCTGCATTGTCAGCCATGCTAGCAAAGCAAAAAACTTAACCGTTTGACTCCCTCACCCTGTCCACCAGCATCCTGCATAGTCAACCATGCTACCAAAGCAAAAACTTAACCCTTTGACCTCTGCACCCTGTCCACCAGCATCCTACATTGTCAACCACGCTAGCAAAGCAAAAACTTAACCCTTTGACTCCCTCACCCATCCATCGTCACCAATGATAGCAGAGCAAAAAAACTTAATCCTTTGACTTCTTCACCCTATCCACCTGCTTCCTGTGGGAAGCTGTTGGATAGAGTGAGGAAGTCAAAGGGTTAAGTTTTTGCAGCTGGTGGACAGGGTGCAGGAGTCAAAGGGTTAAATTCTATCATTTGTGTGACACTTTATCTTCTATGAATTCATCCGTTTAACTTCATCACATAACACTGGATTTCTCTCTCCATCCACTCATCACATAACACTGGATTTCTCTATCCATCCACTCATCACATAACACTGGATTTCTTTCTCCATCCACTCATCACATAACACTGGATTACTCTATCCATCCACTCATCACATAACACTGGATTTCTTTCTCCATCCACTCATCACATAACACTGGATTTCTCTATCCATCCACTCATCACATAACACTGGATTTCTCTATCCATCCACTCATCACATAACACTGGATTTCTTTCTCCATCCACTCATCACATAACACTGGATTTCTCTATCCATCCACTCATCACATAACACTGGATTTCTTTCTCCATCCACTCATCACATAACACTGGATTTCTTTCTCCATCCACTCATCACATAACACTGGATTTCTCTCTCCATCCACTCATCACATAACACTGGATTTCTCTCTCCATCCACTCATCACATAACACTGGATTTCTCTCTCCATCCACTCATCATATAACACTGGATTTCTCTCTCCATCCACTCATCACATAACACTGGATTTCTCTCTCCATCCACTCATCACATAACACTGGATTTCTCTCTCCATCCACTCATCATATAACACTGGATTTCTCTCTCCATCCACTCATCACATAACACTGGATTTCTCTCTCCATCCACTCATCACATAACACTGGATTTCTCTCTCCATCCACTCATC
>JAPXFY010000017.1:75071856-75076856 GCA_030674185.1 Monoplex corrugatus
GGTGTTTGTTTGTTTGTGATCTTTCGCTTGACAAAGGCCAGCTGGCCGAAAATTGGCGCCTGTCTTGTCTTGTTGTATTAAATACGCGTTCTTATTCTTTTTTCGTGTTTTTTTTCTTGTTCCTGTTTGCTTGAACGCAGGCAGTCACACTTGTTTTGGTATTGATACAATGATAGACGTAGAACTCAACCATACGCTAGGTAAGGCCTTAAGACCTAGAAGGTGCATAGGATTTATATGCAGGCTTAAGGGGGCAGACCTATCCAGATTTGGGTACCAAGATTGTGATGTTCAGTGTTTCAGTTCAAATTAACCAATCACCATGATATTTGGCAAGAAGATACCTCAGACAGTATTCTTTGGATTGAATATCTTTGTTGGGGTCTGTGAGTTATGAAAAGTTGACAAAAATTAGTTAATTAAAATAGTTTGCGATTTTTCGCGAGATTGTATACATCAGACATAATAATTATGTTCAAAAGTTTTCATCCGATTTCCTTGATATTTGGCACACATATAGCAGGGACAGGTACCTATAGCCGGTAGTAAAATCTTGCAGTTTTGCTCGAAAGAAACATTTTTATCAAAAGTTGTATTATAATTTTTTTTTTATTAAATTTATTCTAAAAATTGGTGTGATGATTGTACAGAAAATAATGATAGTAGAGCTAAGATTTTACTACATGCCATACATACTATACAGATGTGTTTGCTCACTAAATATCAAATTCCTAACATGAATATATGTGTAGTTATAAATGTCACAGTATGTACTATATTTTTTCATTTTCGCGAGAACATTTTTCAATTGATTAATTTTTGTCAACTTTTCATAACTCACAGACCCCAACAAAGATATTCAATCCAAAGAATACTGTCTGAGGTATCTTCTTGCCAAATGTCATGGTGATTGGTTAATTAGAACTGAAACACTGAACATCACAATCTTGGTACCCAAATCTGGGTAGGTCTGCCCCCTTAAGACTTTATGTCATGGTCATGTTGGATCTTGTCCATCACAGGCATCAGTGGCATCAATGCATTATGTGGAATTTGTACTGAGCACGGAGATATATTGTCTTGAAAAACTGAAGCTGACTGCAATGAGACATGCGTTCGTTCTGACTTTGTTTTTTCTTTTCTTCTCTCTCTGTCTGTTTGTCTGTCTGTCTGTCTTTCTCTGTCTGTCTGTCTGTCTGACTCTGTCTCTGACTGTCTCTCTCTCTGTCTTTGTCTCTGTGTGAGTGTGTCTCTATCTCTGTCTCTGTCTCTGTGTGTCTCTGTTTGTCTCTCTGTCTCTGTCTCTCTCTCACTGTGTGTCTATCTCTCATTTTATCTCTGTCTCTGTCTCTCTCTGTTTTCTCTCTCTCTCCCTTTCTCTCTCTCTTCTATCTGTCTCTGTCTCTCCTCTGTTTTCTCTGTCTGTCTGTCACTTTTCCCCCCCTCTCCCTTGTCTCTCTGTCTCTGTCTCTCTGTCTGTGTGTGTCTCTCTGTCTCTGTCTCTCTGTCTGTGTGTGTCTCTCTGTCCTCTGTCTCTCTGTCTGTGTGTGTCTCTCTGTCTCTCTGTCTCTCTGTCTGTGTGTGTCTCTCTGTCTCTGTCTCTCTGTCTGTGTGTCTCTCTATCTCTGTCTCTCTGTCTGTGTGTGTCTCTCTGTCTCTGTCTCTCTGTCTGTGTGTCTCTCTATCTCTGTCTCTCTGTCTGTGTGTGTCTCTCTGTCTCTGTCTCTCTGTCTGTGTGTCTCTCTGTCTCTGTCTCTCTGTCTGTGTGTGTGTCTCTGTCTCTCTGTCTGTGTGTATCTCTGTCTCTGTCTCTCTGTCTGTGTGTGTCTCTCTGTCTGTGTGTGTCTCTCTATCTCTGTCTCTCTGTCTGTGTGTCTCTCTGTCTCTGTCTCTCTGTCTGTGTGTGTGTCTCTGTCTCTGTCTCTCTGTCTGTGTGTGTGTCTCTGTCTCTGTCTCTCTGTCTGTGTTTGTGTCTCTCTGTTTCTCTGTGTGTGTCTCTCTGTCTCTGTGTGTGTGTGTGTCTCTGTCTCTGTCTCTCTGTCTGTGTGTGTCTCTGTCTCTCTGTCTGTGTGTGTCTCTCTGTCTCTCTGTCTGTGTGTGTCTCTCTGTCTCTCTGTCTCTCTGTCTGTGTGTGTCTCTCTGTCTCTCTGTCTGTGTGTGTCTCTCTGTCTCTCTGTCTGTCTCTCACTCTTGTATGACTGGTTACATTCAATGACTGGTATACTGATTGATATGTTGACAGATTGTCCTGTGACGACAAAAAATATATGAATGGTCATGGGTTGAGCAATGGATTTACAGACATGTTGGTCGACTAACTACTGATGAAAATCAGACTTATAGGAAATTATTATGATGTTGATATGGTCAGACAGGTGTTGTGGCTGTATTTTTATGTATTATGGATAAATTACATTTGGGATTACTCCAGACTGTGGATTACATCGAACTGTAAAATACGATGGAAATTAACAAAATGCCAGTCCCATCCCCACCCATCCCATTGCTGTATTGTGGCCTAAGGCCGATGTACATTAAACTGTCCGAGTCTGAGTCTGAGTCTGAGTCTGAGTCTCTCTCTTCTTTTTCTCTCTGTCTCTCTCGCTGTCTTTGTCTGTCTGTCTGTCTCTGTCTCTCTTTTTCTCTGTCTGTGTCTCTTTCTGTGTCTTTCTCTCTCTCTGTGTCTCTCTCTGTCTTTATCTCTCTGTCTCTCTCTCCCTCTCTCTCTTTCTGTCTCTGTCTCTCCCTCTCTGTCTCTCTCTCCCTCTCTCTCTTTCTGTCTCTGTCTCTCCCACTCTGTCTCTCTCTCTCTCTTTTTCTGTCTATTTCTGTCTCTCTCTCAGTCTCTCTCTGTCTCTGTCTCTCTTCCTCTCTCTCTGTCTCTCTGTCTGTCTGTCTCTTATTCTCTCTCTCCCTCTTTCTCTCTCTCTGTCTTTATCTCTCTGTCTCTCTCTCCCTCCCTCTCTTTCTGTCTCTGTCTCTCTCTTTCTCTGTCTATTTCTCTCTCTCTCAGTCTCTCTCTGTCTCTCTTCCTCTCTTTCTGTCTCTCTTTCTGTGTCTTTCTCTCTCTCTCTGTGTCTCTCTCTGTCTTTATCTCTCTGTCTCTCTCTCCCTCTCTCTCTTTCTGTCTCTGTCTCTCCCTCTCTGTCTCTCTTTCTCTGTCTCTCTTCCTCTCTCTCTGTCTCTCTATCTTTTTCTCTCCCTCCCTCTTTCTCTCTCTGTCTTTATCTCTCTGTCTCTCTCTTCTTCCCTCTTTCTCCCCCCTCTCTCTCCCTCCCTCTTTTTCTCTGTGCCCAACCTTGCTGTCACTGGTCAACCTTGTCTGCGGTTACTGGCCGCGTTTCTGGCATTCCAATGAAGTGCGAGTCGGTCAGTTGGTTAGTCATTGCAAGTTTTACGCCCCATGGGTCACGGCAAAGATTGACAGTTGAAGGAATGAGATGGGGGTGGGGGTGGGGGTTAGGGAGAGAGAGAGGAGAGGGGGGAATGAGGGTGGTGTGGATGTATGGGGTGAGGGGGAGGAGGAGAAAAGGAGAGTGGAGAGAGAACTGCTAGCAGGGGGAAGGTGGTCACGGTTTTTGTCCCGGGAAAACGGAGACGGAAACAGAAACGGAAACGGAAATGGAAACGGAAACAAACAGAAACGGAAACGGAAACAAAATCGGAAACGGAAACGGAAACAAAAACAGAAACGGAAATATTATATAATACATTTCACAGGCCTTTCTGGAGGAGGGTCCGAGGGGCTGGAGGGTGGGGGGTGGGGGGTGAGTAGGTGGAGGAAGGTGGAACATCGTAGACATCTCTGTCCAATCACAATATGACTCAACACATTTCTGAACCAACCCATCAAAAAGGTCACATTCTTGACTGGATCATTTCTCGTGATCACCACAATTCAGCTACTAACAACTGCTTAGTTCTTTCTACCCGTCTAACTTCAGCCCTTCCATCTGACCACTCTGCAATCCTCTGTTCTCTTGACATTTCTCCTCCTTCCCGTACCACGCGCACAGTGACTCGACGCAATCTCAAATCTATCGACCTCTCCACATTTTCATCTGATGCCTCCCGTCTCCTTTCTGAAAAGTCACATAACCTTGCCGATGAATTCTATACTACTCTCCACCATCTTCTGGACACTCATGCTCCAGCCACAACCCGTCTTTTACCTGACCGCCCCCCTACCCCCTGGCTCACTCATGAGATTGCCTGTGCAAAACGTGCCCGCCGCAGAGCAGAGCGCCGCTGGCGCAAATCCAAACTCACTGTACACAGGCAACTTTTCCAAGCCTCTAAAACAAAAGTATCCACCCTCATTGCATCTGCAAAAACAAGCTATTTCCAAACCAAAATCCTGAATGCCTCTTCTTCAAAAGAACTCTTTACAACCATGAATCATCTCCTTGGCACACGAAAAGACTTACCTCTCCCAACAAAACATACAAATGAAGAACTCCCATCTGTATTCTCTAAGTATTTCACTACCAAAATACAAACTCTTCGTGACAGGCTTGACAGGACACCCTGTCAACCATGCCCACCTGACCCTTCCTTCTCTGGCACACCTCTCACTACTTTTACCCCAGTCTCACAAGAAGAAATTTTCAACACAATCAGATCCATGTCGTTCAAAACCTGCGAACTGGATCCTCTTCCAGGTTCTCTCTACTCCGATTGTCTCCCTACTCTCCTCCCATTCATCACTGACATCATCAACACTTCTTTTCAAACTGGAACTGTCCCAGATTCTTTCAAGTCTGCTATTGTTCACCCTCTCCTCAAGAAACACAATTTAGACCCAAATGAACTGAAAAATTACCGGCCTATCTCTAATCTCTCTTTCTTGTCAAAACTCCTTGAAAAAGTCGTCCTCAACCAGCTGAACTCTCACCTGTCTGCCAACAATCTCCTCAATCCTTTCCAGTCAGCCTACCGCCAGTGCCATAGCACTGAAACTGCCCTACTACACATTCTCAACAATCTCCTCCTTGCAACTG